>CM049583.1:32056660-32197121 GCA_027123335.1 Amphiprion clarkii
TAAATAAAATAAACACGTAACAATTGATTCTGTGTTATTTTTCAGTGTGAGTCAGTGAGTGACCGGTGACTGGCTGCTGCAGCCAATGATGCGATTCACATACGTATTTACCATAGACTGTATATAATGGTATTTACGCAGCTAATCAACGTCAGGCGTCCTTATGTGCAGCCACCGTTGTTGTCATAGATATGAATGAGTCGATAGGACACGCCCATAGATATGAATGAGTAGATAGGACACGCCCCTTTGAGCTGCGGCTACAGCGAGGCTAAGCTAGTGGGGGCAAAGTTTCAGTGCATTCTGTTGATGTAGACGGCGTGAAAACGGAAACAACAAGTATGCCGGCTCACTGTGCTGCATACAGTTACACACTGCGTCGTACGATTGAGACAAGGAAACTTGGAATGACTTTTCAGAGGTAAGAATAGTTTTTGGCTCTTTTTTCATGATGAAATCTTGTTGAGAGCTTCCAGTCTATGAGAGCTAACTAGTTAGCCACTAGCAAAACACGAAGGCGAGCTAGCAGCTTGACAACCAAATACCAGACGATTAATAGTAGCTGTAGTATAGTTGTACAAGCAGTAGTAGTAATACTAAAAGTACTAGCAGCAGTAGTAGTATAAACAGCTGTTAGAGTCGTAGAAGTAGTATCAGCATTTGTAATAGTATTACAAGTTGTAGTAGCAGTGCCAGTATCAGCAGCAGCAGTTACTGTACTACTAGTAGTAGTCACATTACTATTACTACCACCAATACTACCAATAGTAGTTATAAAGCCTAACTCATATATATCCAGATTACCATCTATGTTCTTCCTCCAAACCCATTTTATGATTGGGATTACAGGCAGTTCTTTAGGACTGCTCTCAAATAATTGAAATGTTACTAAACAAGGTTATACTTATCAAATTAAATAGCTCTGGTCTCCAGTATATTGGTGAATTTGGTTCTTTGTACTTAATTTATTAGCATGATTTCTTTTTAATATGGTGTGTACAGACTTAATTACTTCTCTGTCTACTTTTCTTACTCCATGTAGGTTTCCCAGAGACTATGGGTTGAGGAGGAATTGGAAGTTTGTCGGCTTAGACCTGGTGTCATTCCATCAGTGTTAAACTTCCCGGCTCATCTTGGAAGAGTACGTGCCAGAAAGACCACGACCAAGCAGCCTTGAGATCTTAGACTCCCTGAGGTGGGTGTCAACGGTGTTCATGGTCAGGTCTGTGGTAATCCCAGAAAAAAATCTAGATTATAAATTAACATGTAACCACAGCACTCTGTGTATAACGCCATAGTATAGGATGTAGTTCAGAAAATGTCAAAGTATAGTATGCTTTACTCAAGAATAACATAGTATGGCCTGTAGTTCATAGTACAGCATGTTGGGAAGAAAAAAACAAACAAAACGTAGATTATTATGTGGTTGAAAAAGCGCAAAATGATAGGATGTTGCCTAAAATTGTCATGTATGATATGTGGTTCAAAAAATGTCATAGTGCAGTATATTGTCAAAATAGTATGTAATTCAAGAAAACATCAGAGTATAATATGTCATCTAAAAAATGCCATAGAATAATAATTTCATTGCACAAGTAACAGTGTAGTAACTTTTAAAACTGTTCGAATTCTTATATGTTGCTAAAAAAACCCCAAAAAAACTAAAACAAAAAAAAGTCACAGTAATATGTCAATTAAAAGCCTATAGTATAGCGTGTCGCCCAACAAACATCATAGTATAGCATGTCGCTCTAAAAACGTCACAGTATAGCCTTTAGTCCACAGCTGTCAGTAGGTGAGGAGCAACACAAAAACAGTCCAAACGCTGGTTTCCAGAGGGTTAGACGAGTATTTATTTGAAAGAGTAAGTTTACAACAACACAACATGTGAAGGGGTTAAAAACAAATGGGTGTTAGTAAAATAAAAATAAATAAACAGAACTAAAAGTGAACTTCATGTTGACATTGATGGGCATTCCAACCAGGAACAAAGTAAAAGATAATCAATACGAAAAAAAACTTCCTGTTCACCTCTTAAAACCCAAAAACACACCACAGTAGCTCCCTAAACTAAAACTACCAATGGGTTCCCTGTTTTCCTTTGTGAACAATTCAAAGGTCCCTCTCTATCTCCCCACACATCCACCAACCACTGGAACACATCTCCAAAGTTCTGCCGGTCCAGCTCAGCTTCCCCTCAGAAGAAGTGGCGCCACCTGCCAGATGAAGGAGCCTTTTGAGAGGCAGCTGGCATCGTGATTGGACTGTACTTTGGTCTGTTCCAATCCAGCTTCAGCTCCAGAGACGGCAGGCGGGACGAGTCAACGGAGGCCGGATGGACGAAGGCATGAAGCTGAGTACAATCCAGAAAACACCAGAGGAGAAGTGCAGTGGTCCAGAGCCAGAACAACCAGAGTAGCATGGTATGTCTCTTAGAAAACATCATAGTATAGCCTTTGGTATGAAAAAACACCATCATATACATCGTAGATCGTACAAATAACAAGTCAAAGGAAAGAGACATATATTGTAGAATTGTAGTAATTGTGGGCTGACTGATTTACTGGTTATCAGTATTTTATTTTTTACTGATTTATGGTAATAAATACATTTAAAAATGGCGCTACTTTGGCTCTGAACCTTTATCTACCTGTGGTCACTCTGTCTTCTGGAGTGATTTGATTGGTTATACGTCACGAATAAAACTCCTTTAACTTAACATCTGTAAACAAAACAAAAACGTATCAACAAAGTTTTCTGTTAGAGTTTGTGTTCTTCTAAGTTTAACTCCAAGATTTTGAATACTTTCATTTACTGCAAATGAATATCTACTCCAAATGTCTCACTAATAATCATTATCAGCCTTAAAAACCCACAAAACTCCCCTCTATACTCGACCACACTTAGTACAGTCCGGTTCCCCCTTCTATAAATCTGATTGGAATCTTCCACTTCCTGTTTGTCAAAGTGGCCTTCTACCTGGACAGGTTTTGTTGGCGCTCATGCAACAAACATTTTGGGTAACTGCACTTTAATATGGATGGATGACACTGAATTAGAGTCTGTTTTAATGAGACTGAGTTAAGATGTGTAGCTCTGTCATTAAATAGGAAATTATTTCCCAGAATTCACAGAGAAAAGTCTGAAATGTTTGCTAGGTTAGCATCCCACATGTTCTTTGGCTCAGCTAAAGCTAACTCTCTCCAACTTCTGGATCTCTTGAGTTGCTTGTTGTTAAAATATCTTGCTAGAGGTGCTGAAGCTCAGAAAGTCTGAGATGTTTGTTCAAAATAAGCTCATTCTCAAGTCTGATCTGAACTGTCCTGTTTTGTTTGAACTTTCCCTAAACTTAGCAGTTAATGACAGAGCAGCACATCCAGACTCAGTCTCATTTATGTAGAGATTAAACTTCAGTGTCATTCATTGATGTTAAAGTGCAGTTTTTCAAATGTTTGTTGCACATGTTCCTGACCAAACCAGTCCAGGTGGAAGATGATGTGAAGAGAAAGCTCCAGAGGATGAATATCACACATTTACGTTGGAAATAAATGTCCTTTAATTAGACATTGTCATGCAAAAGTTGGATTTCCCTTTAATGATGTTCAAATCTTTGTTGAGTGCTTTGTTGATGTTGGTTTCTAAATGTTTTCTGACACTCGGCCCCAAAGATTAAAACCTTCTACGGCTCACAAACTGCAACAATTCACACATTATCAACTATCTTTCTGACTAAACTAAGATAAAAAGTGGAAAACTGCCTGATTCCTGCAACATGAATGTAAATCTTTTTGGTTTTTATGACGGTAAACTGCATATATTTGGGTTTGACATTTTATAAACCAAAACAAGAAATGAATTAGTGGAGAAAACAATCAACAGATTAATGGACAAAGAAAATGTGTTTTCCAACATATATGGCTGAATTACTCCATTACAAGATACATACAATTTAAATTCAGTTTTATTAATATAACGCCAGTTACAGGTCAAATAATCTCAAGATGCTTTATTTTTTATATTTTTTTTGTCATATTTAAAATATGACAAAGTAAGAAATTTAAACCTCTTGACTAATATAATTTATTATTTAGTTTTTAAGAGACTAATCAACAACTAAAATAACTTCCTCCACTAAAACTAATAAACATGAGGTCAAATAGAAGGAAGAGTTTTAAATACTGCAGTCCCACGACGACAAGAATAAAGTTTGTCAACAAAAAGTAAATCTGCTGGTGGATTCCATTAAAGTCCTAATAAATGATAATAAAGTGTGATACTAAAGGTTTGTGGTGCTAAAAATCTCCAAGTAAAGATATCAAGCTGAACATCTGGATGGAGGTTTATAAAAGTTGACCTCCCTTCATTTCTCTGGAGCAACTCCATGGATTTTATGGATGGTGGTTAAAGACCTGCTCTTCTAGTGGTCTTCCTTCTAGTCGCTGTAAAAAGTCAGTCCATCCTGGCCGACTTGAACACCTCTTCATGACAAGTTGTTCTGCCTCCGACCTGGAAACTCCAGAAACTCGGGAAAACCCGTGGAGACTCGAAGAACTCGTGGAGACTCGAGGAACTCGTCAGGCGGGGGAAGGTGTGGTGGGCGGTGGGGGGAGGTGGGGGAGAAGAGGGGGGAGGCCGCCACCCACCTCCCCGCCTACTCTCCGCCCTGACTCCACCCAGACTCCGCCTTGGCTCCACCCATGTGGTGACATCAGCAACTACGATGTCAAAGGGAGGACGAATTTATTTCTTTTTATATGATCTGTAGCTCAGTGAGTTAAGGATTTGCCTGTGGAGCTGCAGGTCCCGGTTCAAGACCAGACCCTTCTTAAATTTTTGTCAAAATCCTGACAAAGACAAAGAAAGAAAACTGCCCGTGGCCGGTCTTGAACCGGCGACCTTCCACTTGGTAGTCTGTCTCTTATCCTCCTGAGCTACTCGCTCAGATACTAATTTTAGTTTTTTTTGCGCATTTATCATCTATTTTTTGTCGTTTTCGAGTTTTTTTTTTTCTCGAGTCTCGACTCGACCGTTTTTCTCAGGAGGTTGGACTTCAGCCTTTGTGCTGGAGGGTGGAACCCTCAGTTCCAAGACTTTCCAAAGCCTCCACACCTCCCGAGTCCTCAGGACCTGAGCTTTCACACAGTCTGAGGGCTGAAATTTTCTAAGTCCCACAGTAGTTCTCTGTTAGTTTGAACCTTCAGACAGTCTGAGGACTGAAATTTTCTAAGCCCCACAGTAGTTCTCTGTTAGATTTAACTTTCAGACAGTCCAAGGACTGATATCTTCTAAGTTCCTGAGTAGTTCTCTGTTAGTTTGAACCTTTCCACAGTCTGAGGGCTGAAGTTTTAAAAGTTTCTCAGTACTTCTCTGTTAGTTTGAACTTTGTGGTTAACAGAAGCCTTAAAACTTGTGACCATGAGTCTTGATTTCACATTTAGACCATCCATCTGAGTTGTTGTCAGACCTTCACCTGTGGGTTTTTTAGAAATCCTCAACAAACTTTGATTCTCTTCACTGAACAGTAAAGTTTGTGGAGATCAGAAGGTAACATTAGTTTGATAAATGCCTTCAACTACTAGTAGATTTTATCTGGAAAGCAGTTTTCTGAAATGAGTTCTTAGTAAATCTGTCCACAATCAAACCAAGAACATAGAAAGAGGAAATGTTTGAAGAAACAACTTGATGTTTTGGTTTCAGACTAGAAAACGCTTTAAGACCTTGATGTTTATGCTCTTTTTGATCGTTTTATTGTCTCTTCTGTTTAATTTGATTTTCTAAAGTCTAACTGGTGTCTTTTCAAATGTTTTGTCTTTAGTTTGATTCTTCTTAAACATTCAGTTTTGCTCTTTCTCACCTTTTATTCTTTTCTAATGTCTGATTTGATTTCCAAATGTTTTGTCTTTTTAATGTTTGTTTTTTCAAATGTTTTATCGGCTTGTTTGAGTTTCTTTTTCTTTCCCAATATTTAATGTTTTGATTAAATCTTTAAGGTTTTTCTTTTTAAATGTTTTACCATCTTCTAATGTTTAATTTTCTTTTTACATGCTTCATTGTATTTTCTGTTTAATTAATATGTGGTCTGTTTAAGAGTTAAACATTAAATACAATTAAATTATATTAAACAGACAAAATATTCAATTAGATAATTCAACAAGATACATGTCATTATGAAATTAAACAAAATTTTTAAAATACAAATATTGAAAATTACAGATAAAATATTTTCCATCATTAAACATTTAGAAAATACAATTAAACAAGAAGAATATTAAACATTTTTTAAAAAAAATGCAAAACATTTAATTAGATTATTAAACCTTTAAAAAGACAAAACATTTAATTGAAAAATTAAATGTTACTTAGAAAATGACATCTTAAATTTCTTAAATCTTTTTAAAAATAAAACTTTTTAAAAGTTTTATTGTATTTTTTTTCCTTTGATTTAATTGCTTTTTGTTATGTAGTTTATTTCTTTAATCTTCTTTTTCTGTCAAGATTTTAACCAAACCTTAGAAAAGAAATAAACCCTTAAATCACAATGAAAATACTTCTGTTGTCACAATCATGAGTTAATCAATTATTCAGTTTATCAATTCAACTTTATTTGTTTAGCACCTTTTACACAGATGACAAAAATAACAAGCAAAGAGAAAAAACTATGCTAAAACTATAATTAAAACTCAAAAACATTTAAAAAAAAGATTTTACATGGTAATAAAATGTGTTGTGTTCAGGGGATGGAGGGAGTTTATTGAAGTCTTCTTGGGTTCACATGGGAAATCATTTAAAATATAAACTTGATATTCAGTCTAAGGAAACTGCAGAGCGACAGAAGAACCAACAATATCTCCTGTTTTCTCCTTTAATGAGTCGACTCTTCTTGTGATTTCAGACCAAAGAACTACAGACTCTTCACAACCTGCTCAAACTCTTGGTACAGGACCTCACCACACGGATCAAGAAGGTTTCCATCTCATTTCTACTCTGAAGCTCACCTTCTGCTGCTCAAACTGCTGACAAATGTTTCTGCTGCTCTAAAGTCTGCTCTCCAGAACTTCCTAAAAACTCTCAAAGTCTCTTCTGCTGCAGGTTGCTTTGTAGAACTGTTCCTGAAAACCTCACTAAACCACATGGAGGGGCCTCAAGATAGTCGTCCAAATGAAACCGTACAAAAACCAAACTAACACAACCCAAACGCTAAAGTCTCCTGCAGCCTACCAGAGAACCTCTGAGAACAGAGAAACAGGACAGGAACTCTTACCTTCTGGACAACCAACGCTGGTTCTCTAACAAGAATACAGAATGTGTCTGACCAAAAACCTCTGAAAACTCACTACAGCCAAGATAAAGACAACGCAGCTGCATCAAATCCACTAATCACTGCACACATCAGCACCATGTGGGTAAAGAACCACATTTACCAAGACAACTATCCAGTACAAAGCCCTAAAACACACAAAGAAACACATTAAAGACAATTTTACTGCTGGAAGCTGCAAGCCGACGCCTAAAGAACAAACTAAAGCAACGGAACCAAACCCAGTTCAGTGGTGAAGAGAAGCAGAGGAAATGTTTGACTGGAGCTAAACAAAGCAGGAAGACACTGAGCTGCTCAGGTGTTCCTGATAACACCAAGCAGCCACCTGGACAGCCAATAGGAACACAGCTTCCTGGAAGTCCAGAGGGCGGGGTTAGTGAAGGAAATTTAGTTTAAAGTTGAAGCAGAAAGTTAATAAAGAAAGTTGAAAACCACCTTCTGATACCTGAAATCTCTGAGTTTTCACACAAAGAACACCTGAACATGTCAAACTGGTTCCATAGTAGAACCATCATTGTAAAAACGTCATAGTATGGTGTGTTGCTCTAAAAACATTAGGACCCGGCTGTCAGGGGACAAACATGTAAGAAACATGAGAACAGAGAGAATCCAACCAGTAGGTCCCAGTTTATCATCATCTAATCATCTCCTGAAGTCCATATGGTGAGAGACATCAGTATCTGGTTGTTAATTTACCAGAGGATGCTTATAATCATGCTGATGTGGTCTGTACTCTACAGTATTTTAGTGACTCAATAAATGCCTAAGTTGTTTTTTTTTTTTTTTTTTTTTAAAAAAAAGCTTTTTAGTTTTTAATAAACATTTAACATATGTAATCAATAAATGGCCTTTGCCTATCTTCAGAAAAATTCACTCAGAACTCTGATATGTTAACAGTAGTAAATAAATCAATAAATACATGCATACACACATAAATAAGTTAATACATTAACTGTTAAGATTTAGATTTTTAAAAAGTTGTTGATGTTTTTGCAGAATCCAGTATTGCTCACTGGTTGGTCATTACATTTTGTTAGTTTGATTTCACTGTTTAAAATGATGCCACCTCTTTTCAGACAGAACCTGTGATAATAAAACAATACAAAATTTTTAGTTCCGTGTTAATAAAGCACTTAAAGCTTTAAGTATGGCTAAATGCTTTTTCCTAAATTAAATATATCACTCCTTAGGTGGTAGTGGCCCCAAGTTCAGTAAAGTTGGAAAGATATTCACAGATTCAGACTTCCAGCATCAATAACTCATTAGATATAGGTTGTCAGAACATAAACGGTGCCTCTTTCCCATTGTTGCAAGGCAGACAATGTGCTACAAGCCCAGTTTTATCAAAAGTAGCTGTCTTTCAAGCTACAGGAATAACATTGGTGTCTATGGAGTGAACAGGATCCGTCTGCAATTTGCAAAACCGCTGCAACAGTAAAGAGAGACAAATATTCAATAACTTCACTCTGATACATTGTAGTGTCACTAAAATCACTGCAGCCTTCAACTGGCTCCTGTTGACAAAGTGTTTTAACAGAAATGTAAATGCTGTAATTTGATTCTTTTAATGAACCATGTAACTTGAATGGATGTGATGCTGGTGTGACCACAGTGGACACGTCTGATGTTGCTCACAGTGGTCCAAGGAACGCTCAGGGAGTTTGTGTGTTTGCTCAGACTCAGGAAAAATTACAGGGAACATTGCCAGTAACTATAACTTCTGGGCTGCCACATTGTCAAAACTCTGCTCTCGACCAGTTTTAGCACTAATACACTACTGTTTAAAAGTCTGGGGGCACCCAGATAATTCCATGTTTTCCATTAAACTCCCACTTTTATCCATGTTCTAACATAACTGCAGGGTTTTCTAATCATCAATGAGCCTTTCAACACCGTTAGCTAACACAATGTAGCATTAGAACACAGGAGTGATGGTTGCTGGAAATGTTCCTCTGTATCCCTATGGAGATATTCCATTAAAAATCAGCTGTTTCCAGCTGCAATAGTCATTTACCACATTAACAATGTCTACACTGGATTTATCATTTATTTAATGTTATCTTCAATGAAAAAAATGCTTTTCTTTCAAAAATAAGGACATTTCTTCATGACCCCAAACTTTTGAAGGGTAGTGTAAGGCAGATCTTGTAGATTTTCCTTGTTCACTTTATCTGCAGATTTGGGTGTCAGATTTAAAACAACAACAACAACAAAACATCCATTTCTCTGTTAGTTAGCTATGCCGACTTATTCTGTACTGGGTTATGCAGGGATAGAGTCTGTCCCAGTTGACACTAGACTAGAGGTGATTCAGAATCTCCTGTTAATCTACCATGCGTGTCTTTGGACTGTGATTAGACTGGAGAACCATTCAAAGGGAGAACATGGAAACTCGACAACAGAACGGCCTCAGCCAACCAGCAGGTTCAAATGCAGAAGCGAGCAGAGGCGACGGAGCTAACCACAGCACCGCCGTGCCGCTCACTTCTACAAAACACATGATTAAATTATAAAATATGATGTTTGGTAAGGATTTTACTAACACAACAGTATATGAATTTAGCAACCAGCAACAATAAAAAGGCTTCTCTCACATAATGGAACAACAAAATAATACATGCATGCTGATATGGTGTTCATATTCTGGCGTGCAAGGGAGTGTTTTTAAGTTATAGGAATTTAATCTGTCCTCCATTACTTCCAGGGTTATTTAAATCAGGGGTGTCCAACATGAGGCCCGCAGGCCAAAACCGGTCCTCCAGAGGGTCCAATCCGGCCCTCAAAGTATAAAAATTCCAGAGAAGACATTAACTGCAGATTGTAAATTAGTAAAACTATAAATTTAGAATAATTTCTAGATCATGACGAGTTGTTTTGATCATAAAGTAAAATACTAGATTGTTCATTGTTCTTTTGTCGTGTCATTTTTGTAATATTTTGTCTTGTTTTTGTTGTTTTTGTCTTTTTTGTCTGGCTTTTGTCATTTGTCTCATGTTTTTGTCATTTTGTTTCTCATTTTCAGCGTTTTGTGTTTCCTTTTTGTCTCTTGTGTCTTTTGTCTTACTTTTGTCATTTTGTGTTTTGCTTTATTCGTCGTTTTGGGGTTTTTTGCCTCGTTTTTGCCGTTCGTCCATTTTTTGTCACTGGAACTTTTTTGTCTAATTTTTTGTCTCTTTTTTGTTTTGTATTGTGTCGTTTGTCTCATATTTTGTCGTTTTGTGTCTTGTTTTTGTAATATTTTGTCTCATTTTTGTTGGATTTTGTCAGACTTGTTGTTTTGATCATAAAGTGAAATCTTCTATGGTTCACTTCCAGATGACTAAATGTTGTGTTCCTTTGTCGACACTCTGTGATCTGGAAGTTGTAATGTGGAAATGATAAACTGAGGCTGAATGTTGTTGAAACTGAACTTATTTTTTATAAGAAATTTCAGTTTTTTCATGATGAGTTTGACACCCCTAAATTTAAAGGGTAATTCCAGCTATTTTGTGGTTCACTTACTTAAAGCTGTGATATGTGAGAAAGACATTTAAAACATGGTTAAAATTAAGACATCCGGACTTCTGCTTCAAAATACAAGATCCTACATTTTCCATAACTCAGATGCATCTTTAACCAGATACTTAACGTCATTCAAACTCTGCAGCTCCACAGTTTTACTTTTAAAACTTTGCTTTATGATAAGTGACAGGCTGAGTAGCGTAGTGCAGTGTCCCTTTGTGTCCAATTCCTCTCTGTCCTTTAACGTTTTAAATTGTGCAAAAAGGACATCATATGTTGCTCATTTCCTGTTTAAATTAAAGCTTACATTTAGCACTTTATCCTTAAATAATAAGCCTGGAGGCCATGTTTACTACTACAACCAGTATGCTTGAGATTAATCATTTCCTTCCCCCAAATTCTTTATAAAATCGAATGTGAGTTAATGCAGCTGTCATCAGAATATGTACTTCAAGATCAGAAAGCATGACCTGATAATATTTGTAAATTACTAAATGAATGCTCAGTATGATCAGCCTGACGAATCAGATTATTCTCTCCTTTATCTGAAGCAGGAACTCATGATTACCAGCGCTGATATAGATATTAATAAACTTATCTTCATTCACCGAGGTACAGATTAAACATTAGTGGATTTCAATAAAATGGCCCATGAGTTTTTACAGCGAGCTGCTTCATTTACAGTCTGGATGTCAACAACAATCTCCAGTCTGTGTTTCATGTGATGTTGAGAGAATGCAGGGCTTGTTGGGGCTGTTGCACCGGCGCCAGTTCACAGCCAGACAGTGAACTGTGGCTGCTAAATGTTAATGCGCTATTAAATGCACTGCAAATTATACAGAAACCCTCCGCCACTGACACCGGAGAGTAAGAGAGGGAACAGATTTACAGCCTCATGGCAGCATGTTGAACTTCATAAAACATATTATGTTTGAAAATGAACACGGCCAGCGTTTATCATCTGAGTACTAGAGCGGCTGCCTGGCTAGGAGCAGGGAAGGCCACTTCCATCTGACCCTCCTCTGACACAGAGAGACGCACCATCGTTTGTTTAATTTTTCTGATGACCAAAGTTTTCCTTTAAAGAGACAAATCCTGCATCAGTGAAAGCAGATTTTAAACACACTTAACTGTTAGCCTAAGCCAAGCAGTGGACTCCAGGAGCCGTTAAATTTACCGTGTTTACACAGTCCAAATGACAAGTTCACAGCAGAGAGAGAGCTGCTGCATTTGGCTTTGATCACTGCACTGCCTGCAGCCTGGGTGGAAGAAATACACCTATCTGTCTCTTAAGAATAAGAGGAAATACTCCAAAATGTGCAGAGATGTTTTAATCAGGACCTGTCTTTGTGCTTAAGCACCTGATCGGCTGCATGGATGAAGTATTGGTCACTTCATTGTTGACTCACCCTCTGCTGATGAGCTCAGGCATCTCTAATAGTAGCTGAGGTCATTCTGCAGGCATGAGTTGTCATTTTAGGCTAATGAGTACAGAGCAGGAGGCAGGACGTGGTTAGCTCAGCTTTGACAGTAACCATGTGTGTGTCAATGTGCATGCCATGTGTATAGATCTGCATAAAGGAATGATAGAAAGTGTTATATTGATTAAGGGTGGGTGTAACAAACTTGTGCACTCTTAATGAATACAAACAAAACAATTCCTCGTACCTAATAGCTGCAAATAGTTTTCATTTTGCAATATTTTACTATCATGCAACAAATGAAATAGACCCTTATGTGCATAAATGTCACTTATGTTCACCCCTCATGTAGTTTTAGGTTTTTAAAATCATCTTGTTTCACACTGACTGACAGTATTGTGTATGTCTCTTCATTGAAGGTAGACAGTGTTCCTTAATTAATTAATTAATAAAACCCAACTCTAAAGAACCCAAGGATTACAGAACTACATGACTTGTGAATGTGCATTTACAACCTTTCCCAAAAGTTCTGTGAGGCATAACTGTTTTTTGAAAATTCTGGACTATTTTAAACAGTATGTGAGGCTGTGCTGACTGACCCACTGACACGTCTAAGAGTTCAACGATTCAAGGGTATTTATTGTCATTGCATTTCAAGTGAAGAGGTAACATTCTGAGAACTATACTGAGTTGCTTTCTTGATAGCAATCTCATGTTTTGGGTTAAATTTAAAGCACAGGAGACAGGATGTGGATGTGTGGAGCAGAGGCAAACTAGCTTGTCTTTCTCCAACACCTTTACAGCTGAAGAATTAACAATTTACATCTCATTTGTTTAAGCTTTAAAGGACATAAATGTAGTCTTTATGTTAAGCTACACTAGCCACGTCCTGACTTCGGCCCTGAGTTGGAATATTTGTGTTTAAGTGGACAAACAGAAGTCAGTCTTCATAAAAATAACAAACCCAGCCCAAACATGTTTAACGTGGTCGTGTCAGTGCCACACACTCAGGCCTTGGACGTGGTAATGAGGATATTTTCCTCCACACAAGACATATTCATGCACACAAGAACACTAAAATGACTACACATGCTCTCAGAAGCATGCTCAGCCAGTAGGTTGTGATAAAGTCAGGATATTCCATCTCTTTGAACCATGCTTTCCATCTAGCAATTCAATTCAATTTTATTTATATAGCGCCAATTACAGTCAAATTGTCTCGAGACGCTTTCCAGAACCCATATGCCTGAACCCCAGAGCAGCCCTAAGGAGACAGTGGCAGGAAAACACCCTTTTAACAGGGAAAAAAACCTGGAGCAGAACCCAGCTCTAATGTGGGGGAACCATCTGCTGCTGGCCGGACGGGTTGAGAGGGACAACAAGTAATACTGGGACAGCAGCTGTAGAGGCTTTTGCATGCCAGCTGTGCAGCAATGCCAAGATAACCTGTAAAGTTCTAATTGCTTGTATGAACCAAAACTAATTCAGTTGCATTCTAACTAGACAAAGCAACAATAAGTGTGAACTGAGGTGTGACTTCCTGACCATTGGTACATGTAAAGTTGGGTTTTTAAAAATCTTTACTTAGTCTGAGTGACCCAGTTCTGTTTGGATGAAAGGTTCAAACTTACTGTACAAACTAGATTCACATAGCCTTGAATATATGTTTTACTAGTCTGTCCCCAACTGAACCCTTTGATGCACAACATGGGTCAAAAGTGACCCATATGCAATGGAAAATGGGTTTCTCTTGACCCATGTTGTAAATCAAAGGGTTGAATGGACCCTTGTGAGGTTCTGTACATCCACGCAAGCCATTTACATCATGTATTATCAGGACTGAGTTTGATTGACATCTCCCTCAATGTTCTCAAAATTTTGCTGTAAATATGGAATAATCTGTAAAATGATCATAATTTACTTGATTACTATTTCAAATCTGATTTTCTAACCTAATTTAGCTACAAGGAGTGGTAAACTGCAGTAACGATGCAACTATGGTTTAGAATATTTAAAGAAAGATAAAATTTTATTTTGGGCAGTTTCCATGGTAACGGGTGACTGCCGTTTCTAGGAGACTTCTATAGGAGACAGTTCACATAGTGTTTGTTCTGTATAATTTAGGACTTGTTGTGTTGTTAAGTTTGTATTTAGTTGTGAACGCTGAAGCTAGCACTGCAGGCTAACCAGCTTCTACTTTTCAAATTAAAAGTCTCACAACAGATCACCTACAAATAAGACTATTTTTTGAAACAGCTTTGTTATTTTTAAAGCATTAAGTACAGAATACATATTCATTATCTATTTTATTGGCACTGTCAAATCTGGGAAGCAGATCTCCAGTTTGTCTTGTCCAATATTTCCACCTTTGGCACCAAACTGTAGACTTGAGTTTCATATCATCTGGCCTAACTTGATTAAACCAGGTAAAGTATTTCCATGTGATTAAATTAATTCCTTTCAGCATTAAGTAATCCTGTTGAACCGTTTCACTTAACTGCTTTAGATAAACTTCATTCACTTGTGTATTTCTTAGTTCACCTAACTCGATTAATTTAAGTAGAACCTGACTCTTGGAAATTAGTCGAATCAACCCTAATAAATTAAGTTGACTCAACACAAGCACATTAAATTAAACCAACAGAATTGCTTAATGTGGAAAGAAGCTATTTGATAAAGTGGAAAAACTTAGCAGGACTTTAAAAAGTTCAGTCAATGAGTTATTTTATTGGGTGCACAGATTCTCATTAGACGTCCTGAGTCCCAGATAGCGCCTGGCGTTGTTCATCAGCATTATATGAAAGAGGAGGAGGGTTAACTAGACTTAGCTCACTCACATTCACTCAAGACATTTGGAAGCACCTTGCAGCAAACAGAGTATTTACTGAGGCTTCTGTTGCAGGAACAGATGGGAAACCACCATGTATCCACTAGAAATCTCATATTCAAAGAGCATGTGCTCTGAATTCACATGTGGCTTTTAGCAGAAGCAGGCAATCTAAAAAGGCTGCAGTTAGTTTTATCCATCAGACTGTCCATTTCGAAGCAGAGTGATGCTCAGCTGCTAGAGGAGGTGTTGGGTTGAACGCTGGATGTTCTCGGTCTGTTGACATGCAGCTGGTGTGACTCAGGCAGTTTCAGGTTCCTGTGATCTTTAGCATCCAGCCCAACAACTTGAAACTACCTACATCACACAGCTCCTGGATGAATCCACTGCTCCAGTCACAGCAGCAGTGATCATGGAGGCGCTCCAGCTGGTTCTTGGATTTCACTCAGGATTAACGAGGCGACACAAGTTCCTCTGCAAGAGAAGAGTGAAAAAACTCAGTGAAACCAGTGGAAATGGACAGAACACATGACTTTCTAACTCAAATCAAACACTGCTTTTGATCCAATTCATGCTCAGTATTTTTATTTTTTGTCCAGAAACATCAATTCACTGTATTGACGTTCTTTATAACTCTATAAACTAGCTTCCATTCCCACACTGGATTAAATTTGCCTACAGATTCCCAGCGGACTGACAGGAGATGGTGTAGCATGCAATCCGCCTTTACTCTTTGTAATCTGATCTCATTTGATCGGCCTCGCTGTTTGTTCTCTCCTCCCTCTCTCCTACAGCTGCATCACAGTTGGATTAGGTTGCTAATGCTAATGCTAACCCAGTATCTCCTGCAGCTGCCTCACATTAGAGGACTGGAACTAGTGAGTCGGGGGAGAGCACTCAGAGGAACTGAAGCACATTTGTCACTGAGGTTAGCACTGATGAAAAACCTTCAAAAATGTGTCATGTTTTTCTCAGAAGATCCATTTGAGACATGTAAGGGAGTGATGAGGATTCGGGAGCAGCCATGGTGAGATGTTTGAAGAAGAACTGAAGGTTGGACACAAACCCCTTCTACTTATCGTGTTATCTGGAAAAGTACTTGTGCCAAGAACAGAATGAAAATCAGCATGTCCTCTGACTTGGTTGGTTGCCCCTAAACTATGGATAGGAACTAAAAGTGCCCCTACTGGTATCACAACATATAGCAGAGATATTGCAGAATACAAGGATGTTTTCACCTCTCTTTGGATTGGTTTACACACAAAAGCGACTTTCTTTGGTTTAGGAAATGATCAGGGTTTGGGTTTAGATCGATGACATTCTCTGCCACGGTTACCGTAATAATTTGGTTAAATTTATGGAGAAGAAATGGTGAGTTTTGATTCAAACTGGGAAATGAGCAGCTTTTTCCATTGCTGGACTTTGTGGGTCTATGACTGCTTCACCATGCTTCCCTCTGTTGCTCCCATCGTGATTACTACAGCCACTAGATGGCGCTGTCACAATAACATGTAGCTATTGGTTTAAATAAGGAGCTTGTACTTATAATCTACTGAGCCATTTTTACTGGGAACACGTCTCATGCAGACAGATCTCAGGTCACTTATTTTTCTGACCTTGTTTTCCCATTGCAATGTTACAAAATGAGCCAGGAGTTTGTTTTGTTTTGTTTTTTAGCTTGACAAAACCAAAACATTTCCTAATCTTAACCTTATTGTAGTTGCCAGCTGCTGGACATAAAAGACACTTTTATTTAGCTCATTTCATATTTGAACTGGAATCATCCGATACTGACATCAATCTTGTCTGCCAGTAGAGGTGGTTATCATGATGGCATTGTCTTTATCTTCCAAAACCTTTAAAAAATTACCTGGATGTTAACATAAATTCATCAACTATGTGGTTCAGTTAAGGACAGTACCATAGTTAAGGTCAAAAGAAAAATGATCTCCTGCTGAAAGTCACATGGTTGGTGCATGCTTTCAGGGCTATGAGAACATCATATTATGGATATGTGAAAATCAGGAGTTTGTTTGTTGAGATAAACAGCTGGAGGCACTAATTCACCATTTGGGTGACATTAAATCACTGAAGAAGAAGAAATCAGCACAATGAGATGATGAAACTGATGGTGAGAAAGAATGTAGGAGCTTCATGGAATTAAGACATCAATCTTATGTTGCATGAAATCCTTTAAAGAAACTTAAAGTTTCCTCATCATTTCGCCTGCTGCTATTTTTTGCCTCTCTAATGGAAACTTCAGTTGAAGTCATGCGCTTCGTGGATGCCATCATTCAAGCTGTTTGGCGCCCTTTGCTTTTATACAAGAAGCATGAATGTAGTGAAGAAATTTACAATCAATGTGCCTTTTAAACTCTACACTACCTTGTGATCAATATTATTATGACTCACACAGTTTTGGCCTGCAAATAAAGCATCCAGCTAAACTGTCAACACTGAGCTTCTCCCGTTCTGACTGGATGGTGACGACTTTATTATCCTCACCAGAAGAACTGACAGTCACACCAATGAAATAACATCAAAGCTGGTTGTGCTTTAATGTCTTCAAAGCTGAGCTGAATGTTCATCTGATACCATCACAGAAATGTGGACCATTGTAGAGGCCGTGTTTATTTGCACAAAGCATCCAATGTACCACGTAGATGTTAGCCGTGCAGCAGATGGAACGTACGGCAGCATGTCTGTATGTCTGTGTGCTCACAACTCCAGGACTTTCTCCTATTTCCCTCTAACTTCTCTTCTCTTTCATTTAGTTCTTGTATGTTTGCAAAAACCGCAGGACAAGCACTATTTTTTTGCTCAGGTTCAAAGACTTTGAACGCTGCATGTGCATCTTTGCATAAGTTTTACACAACCCTGAGAAAATTAGCTCCTATTTTTCCCTTTTCATTGATTTTGAGAGACTGTGAGGGTAAAACCATATTGAAGTTTTATATTTTTATCTGTAGTTTTTGCTTTACACAGCTATTTTCTCAGTCTCTTTTAGTGTTGCTGCTACATTCTTTCTTCACTTTCACTTTCACCCAAACAGGACTCCCCACAGCTGCTCATGCTGCCTGTTTTTCACCTTCTGCTTTGCATCTATTTCACATTTGTAGCAGAGAGCTGACATACCTAAAGACGACTGTGTTCAACGTATGCCAAGAGTCATCTGAAATACTGACTAGCACAAATCCATGTTAATTGAAATACAGTTTAACTGTCACGCAACTACAATAACTCGCTTAAGGTTTTTATGTGACAGTTGCAAGACTTGCAGCACTGCCTTCCTCTGGTTATAATCAAATGATTAGAGTGCATGTGACCGAATCCAGCAGCAGGAGGTCAGACTGCTGCTGTAAATCATATCTAACAAGTAAAATCCCTTCAGCACCAGGTTCTTGCTTGGCTTAATGAATATCCAACTGTGTGACCCTGATGCGAAAAGAAGTTTGGAAACCTCTCGAGCTGTTCTACGATAATCTGAAGCAGCAAAATGATGAACTCTGAGAGGAAACCGAGAGGAGAGGTCAGCTACCATGTGTGTCAGTAAATTAAAGAACTGCAGTTAGGACAGTTTGGTAGACGAGACAACCAATAAGAAATTAGTATCTGTTCATTCTCAGAGAACCTAACATGTGCACTGGAGAGACAAAGCCGGGTGTTAGGAGAGAACACAACAGACAGGAAGGACAACAAAGAAGGCAGACTTTCCAGGAGGTGCAAACCTTCCTTTGGAGTGTCTTTTGTTGACCACCAATAGGCAATGAGGGGCAATTCGGCCACCGTAAAACCACACTATGCAGTAATATACACCACTTGTACAACCGCCTCCTCCACTTCCTCCAACCGCCAATAAACTAGTTGGTCAATTACCCCCGTGGTAAAAAGTAAAGGTGGGAGAGAGACAGAGGGAGACGTGCAGAGAAGAGGCTGGAGACAGCGTGGCGCTGCAGAACATGGCGCCTGCAGACCTGCAGAGGGAACTGCTGCTGTCCTCCCTCCCTCCCTCCTTTATGACCGTCCTCCTCTCTTCTTCCATTTACTGCTCTTGTTTATTTCCTTCTGTTTTCCCGCCTGTCTCACTCTGCACTTTGTATTTGCTCCGTTTCCCCCCCGATGAGTTACAGTCGGCATTGCTTTCCTTTAGCTCTGCGCCTTTTCTTTTCCTCTCCTCACAAACGGACAGCAGCTGGCTATCGCTGCAGCAGAGGAAGTTCAGCCATGTGTTCCTGATCAAAGCTCCACGCTGAAGCCCTGTGGGTCGCTTCTCATGCAACACAACAACCCAGAGTGTCACATTTAGCCGGCCATGGAGCAGGGTGATGGTCAGGTTGAGGATCCACTGTTGACTCCTGGGGTTCTACTGTCCCAATATGTTCACATTTCTGACTGTAGCAGCATTTCTTTCACCGTATCCTATTGTTTGGACTCCCAGCAGCTCCTCTGTACTCAGCTAGGAGACTAGATATATGCTGTAAAATGATATTCTAGAGCTGAGTCTACTCTGCAGCCTCTGTGTTGAACCATTAAGCCAGATCAGTCAGGAAACAGGACAATAGTTATTTACCGAGTGTATAAAGAGAAATGTGGAGACCACAGGAGCCATTTACTGCAGCTCCATCAGTGCATCTGATACTGATAATAAAGCCTGATGTCACCGTCAACTTATAGAAAGCTATGATGCTTCATTCAGAACTCAAATGCAGTCCTTGTAGATGCAACAGAACTGCCTTTGAAATTAAACTAATATTGTTAGTAGCACTAATGCTAATGCAAAAACATGAACTTTTTTACCATATAATTCCATGTTAATAGGATACACATGATTAAATAATGTAGTATTTGCACTATACTCAATAATTTAACATTTATTTAATCCATACATTGAGTCAGTCTGGCTTAGATTAAAAAAATAATTCTATAAATTACTGTAAAATATAGTCAAAATTATTTTCTCCAGCATTAAGCAATTATGGAGGTCCAACTAAATGTACTTGTGTTGAGTCAACTTATTTCTAAGACCTGGATCTGACTTAACTTACTCAAATTGAGCCAACTAGTTTTACTAAATTAAAACTACACCAGTAAATAAAGTTGATCCAACCCAAGTAAATGAAACTGGTCCAACACAACTGCTTCATGGCGAAAGAAAACCATTTAATAGGTTAGAAATCCTCTCCATATTTGTTTAGTTCATTCAAACTGTTATTTTTTGAGTGTTGAAGAATCAGATATAAAACGGAAAATAAAAGTTAATGATGAAGAATGTGTCAGTCATAAACTTTACATGTATTGTTTGAGTTTTACAGTAATTAAAAGACAATGAAATCTTTTATCTCTGTGACCAGCGGAACATAATGCGCCATCTGTATGTCCAGCTCAGAGGAACGGGAAGTGGAGCTCTTCAAAATTCAGAAATAGAAACTAGAAAGCTCTCACAGGAAATATTCCCTCAGTAGAAGCGCTAACATGTTTCCCACACAGCAGAGTGAGTCAGAAAATCCTCTAAAAAAGACGCAACCACAAACTGGTGGAATTGTGATTCACTCCTTTGGCACAAACATGAAATTAATGGATTTAGATCCTTCTGCTGGAGTTACTGGGCCTCTTAATTTACTGCATCACCTCTGCTGTTACCACAACAGCAGCAGTAGCAGGACTAGTACTGCTTTGTTATTGGTTGTGTTTTTAGTTTCACAATGATTCCATACATGAATAAATAAAAACTAAAGTCCTGGAAAACGCTTATTTCATAGAGGAATAACTTATAAACTCGATGGCTTGTGTCTCGTGGCTGAACTCCCTCTGACTGGTTTATTTTAGGTAAAATTACAGCTGCTAATTTCTACTGAGATGACAAACACAGAGGCTTTCTGAATGCATAATTACAGCATGCCAGGATTATGGATTTCCAGCGTGTTAAAGAGAGAAACACCTCACATTATCACTGCTTTTAAAACACCATAGCAGTGCAGCTGGCAGTTTATTTAAAAGAATTTAACGAGACAAATTAAAATGCCTAAATTACTGACATTTACACTTTATTAAACTTTCTGTTTTTATCTCAGGCTTCTGTGGCTGAATGCATTTTATTAAATAATGCATCAGGATAAAAACAGGTCAAAACTTAAACGTTGTTTGTGGAAATTTATCTGAAATGTTCCTGCAGGGATGTTGTTTTAACGCTGGGGACAGTGGGGCTGTGTCTTCTCTGGTGGAAATACAGTGTAGGCTGCTTCCACTAATTAACTTTTACTACATTCAAGGCCAGCAGTAGAATAAATAAAGGGGGTGGTTCCAGCAAAAGTGGAAAGAACCAATAATACTTTATTCTGAATATATTCTAAGTGCATGGCTAATGAGTTGTATCATTTAAAATGTGCTTTTAATTCTTTTGTGCTAATATTATTGCCTAAAATGTTGAAAGACCCTTTGTTTATTGTACTATTTTTTAATATCAAATTAAAATGCGTCATTTTAAAATATGTAAATGTTACAGGACACACAGTGAATTATCTAAAATATGTTTTAATTTAAAAAGGGGTGCAGGTAATCTGTTCCTTTAACTCACTGAGGTCCCTACTGGATTTTAAAGGAGTCCATGATTCTAAAACAGTCAGTTCATTTTCAAACACAGTTCCACAACTGGCGTCAAAAAGTTGGAAGAAATTTTAGGAAACGGAACATGAGAAATAATAATATATAACAAATGCATGTAATTAAACAAAGTTAGACTGTTAGGGTGCACAGTTCCCATGAATAAATCCTGCTTATATGGCCTTGATTCACTGAAACACTTCAACCTTGAATTAATAATAAATAAAATAATGATTTCAAATCGGCAGTCATCACGCTGTAAACCATACGCGGCCTTTACTGAACAACCTCCTGCCTTTAGGCCCAGAAAAATAAAGCACACACTCACCATCAGATGAGGACAGACCAGGCTGAGTCCAAGCTGCCTGTATGGGAAATGAAAAAATACAAAAATACAACTGAATTAAAAAGCACATTGGATCTACATTTAGAAAAGGAAAGTGAAAAAACATCCAGAGAATTAGAAACAGAACATGAATAGCACGTCCCACCCCGCTGATATATACTTCCCCCTGAAGCCGTCTCCTTCTCCACTTCATGTGCTCGACCTTGGATCGTCCAACACACCGCCGTCCTCAGCCAGAGTTCGGCTTAGATGCGTTATTTTTCATTTTCAGAATTTCGGATTTGCACCCACAAAAATCCTCCAGTATTCAGGCATCAGCAAGAGCACCTTCCCGTTTCATTTCCACCATTATTTTCACAGTGATGACCAGTTAAACTGTCCTCACTCCACTCTGTCCAGAAGAATGAACACAAGGTCACATACATAAAGTGGATTTGTTCATTTCTCGCCTTGTCTCTGGCCGTCTCACTGAAGCAGCTGCAGCTCGTTCCTGATGCATAAACTATTAGTGTGTCCAATGTGTAAAAGCTTGGCGAGATTGCAGCAACACAAAGCAGACGGCGCACCTTCATCTTCAGCTACTGCTCCTCTCCTCCTCATCCTCTCTGCGTCTTCCTGCTCCGTGTGGAAGGATCTGGAAGGAGAAGATGCTGGAGGTGATGCCGCAGCGGCGCTTCTTGCCTCATCCTCAGGTTCTGCAGCTGGGTCATCACCTGGATGTCGTCAGGTCGAGGCTCTTGTTGATCTCCAGGCGGCGCTGTCGGCTCGGGTACAGGTTGAACTCCTTCCTTGTGCTGCTCCAGAGCCTCCCTGCTCGGTGTGAGAACTGCGCTGCTTCCGATCGGCTCTGGCCGACATCGAGGCGCCGAGTGCCGGGCAGCCCTCTGCCGAAACCCGGACAGTCATCTGGGGAGGAAACACAATTAACAGACTGTAGATCATTTTATTTTACACATGTTAAAATAAAGTTAAATAAATAACAGAAAGCAGTGACTATACTAGACAGCTTTTTATTTTACTGGAGAAAATATTCTTTTCCTTTACATTTAATTTTTGTGGGAGAAAAACAAATAACAATTTAAATAATAATATATCCTGGATAAATAATAATTTAAACATTCACCCTATGCGCAGTAAATATGAGAAACTGTAACAGTAATATAATGCCTTTGTTTGGTGTTATTTACACGTAGCAAATTATTTTAAAAAATCAGAAATGTCTGTCTATTTTGGAGCATTTTTACACTCAGAAAGACCTAGTTTGAGTTCATTTTCATCCTGTCTGACGAACACACACACACACACACACACACACACACACACACACACACACCACACACACACACACACACACACACCAAACAAAGCTGGTAAACTCTGAAACAGTGTTTGCTGACTACATTGTTTTGTCGCTGTCCCACTTAAATCAAAGTGTTTGCTGCAAATCTCTGAACACTGTTTCTATTATTTGGTTTGCAATCTAACATTTATCACCAGAACAAAATTCAGCTGCACATTAATGAGTAGCAGCGTTGATAGTAAATTTATGATTCTAGTAATATCAATCCAATCAGATCTGGATCCAAACAGCAAAACAACAACAAACGTCTAAAAGTAAATACAACGGCCTGATAAATAAATTAAACATTAGACAAGATCACTAAATTAAAATAAGAGAAACAATCTGGAACGATCAGCTAGTTGAAGGAATTTTATTTTAATTTTTTTTAAAGGCTGTAATTTAGTGCGTCCTGGAGTGAAAACACGCAGCTTTTACGCACGGCCCGTACACGGTAGAAGATTCATTTGCGTCTCCTGGCAGAAAAATCCTCCCACTCTCGCTTTTTGTGGCATAACATATCTCCTCTCAGCTTGTCTCCACTTTTATCATTTATTTCACTTCAGCCTGAGATCAGTTTCATGAATCCACACGTCGCCATATTTAGCCAGCAAACACTCTGGGCCTCTTTGTCTTCCACCAACACGCTCCCACTGCGAGGAGCAGCAGGGATTAAACCTCAACTTTCGCTTCTTTCTGCACTCAGACTCGTTTTAGACCCAAAGCTATGGTTTAATAATTATAATTTACGGTGACATCGCTCCCATCCCACGATTTCTGCGCGGAGATCTCTGGTTTCTCTCTCAGCCGCGGAGATCTTAAGGTCAAATCAGAGAATTCATAAATAACTGCACCGCGCGGCAGGAAAGATCACATGCACGTGGTTTATTTTAAGGTTTAAATCCCATTTTATGGAGCTTCCTTTGAGCCCGGACAGATAAAATCAGAACGTATTTGTATAGTCCTATATTGCATATTATGGGATGATCGCAGAGCTGGAAGAAAAAACAAAAAAACTAACTGTCTTTGCTTTTCTTTTTACTCAGACAAACGCTTTTTTGGTAAAAATTTCAGACAGTTGAAATGTTGTCCTTACTATTCAACCTTAAGAACCTAAAAGCTAAATTCCAGCACTGATTCCAGGAAATGTAATTATTGCAATGTAGGTTTTTAAAATACACCAAAGTACATCTGCTTGCAGCCAAATGCAAAACACTAAAATAAAGACTTCTTTAAAAAGCCTAAACATTGTGCAGCTATAAAGTAGTACATGCAGATTGTTTTTTTTCTTTCATCTAAACTAAATTAGCCAGGAAACATATTTAAACTTTTTTAAATGAATGCGTTAAATTAAATCTGCAGTTCAGTTTTTATGATTAAAAAAAAATAATCCGAACTGAATTTTTAAAAATTAAAAAGAAACACAGTGCAGCCTTTAATTCTGACAAATATAAAACATAACGTGTCAGTTCAGATAGATAACTGCATTATAGGCTGAAAGGAAAGCAGAGAATTCAGATTTATTGGAAATAGAATCTGTTAAACTAAGTTAAAATGTTTAAAAATAACATAAATATCGCCAAATTTGCAGCTGCTGAATGGATACAGACGGTGTGTGTGTGTTTCAGTTCACATTGAATTGAAGTTTAGGCTTCTACGTTTATTTGACTTTTTATGATGGATTCATTGACTTCTAAGCTTTCTGTTATTTATATTTATCTTTAAAAATGACTCAGTTTCCTATGTTTTTCGGTGTTTAGTGTCCGAATCCCCCTGAATGTTTTCCTCAGAGGAACAAACAGGACAGAGGAACAGGGACAAACATGGCTGTGTTTGGTTTGTGTCCTGAGGGTTGAGTTTCTGCTACAGTTTGCTCTCTCGGCTCCTCCTGTCCGTCTGCTGGACTCGGGAAGAAGATCATTCCATCCTGGCAGAGCAATAAATTCATTTCGGTGTGGCAAAATGAGTCTCTTTGTCTTTAAGAGCCCGCCATAAAACCAAATAAAGACAGGCCAGAGAGAGACAGTGCGAGGCAGACAGGAAGAAGAGGCAGAGGAGTCACCTTGTCTCGCCTCCAGACCAAACAGCCCCCCCCCCCCCCAGGCTGCTGCCATGGCCGAGCTCCCCGACATCACCGCCCCCCGTCCCCGCCGTCTGCCGCTCCTTTCCTGTTTGTGCCACACCGTCCACCTCCGTCTGTTGTTCCCTGAGTCTCCTCCCCCTTTCTGTTTTCATTTTCCCTTCTTCCATACTCCTGCCTCTTCCTTTATATCACCCACTTTTCATTTTCCCCTTTATCAACCCCCTGCACCACCACAGACACATTTGTAATTTTCTCTTTCTGTCATTTTTTTTCCCTCTCCACCTCCTCATACCTTGTAGCTTCTATCTGCCGGTTCCTCTCCCTCCACCAGGCCGCCCTCCACCTCCTCCTCTCCCAGCGGCTGTTTTTGGACCTGAACCGACTGCCTTCATCCTGTGAAATCCAGCAGTATGTGAGGTATGCAGATGACGGGATGGATCCAGAGAGAGAAGAAAAGGAGGACTAGTTGGATGAGTGTCGTCGCAGCAGTGATGGTGAGCAGACTGAAGCCCCGAACCAGACCTGCAGAAGCATCCCTGGTCCGGCTGCTGACACCAGGCTGGTCCGTACCTGAGGAGGGGAGGGCTCCTTTCAGCTGCAGACGGTGAACACGTGCGCTCACGGAGAGCCGGGGGCGCGTTTTCTGCGCGTCTTCGCTCCTTCATCGCTCCATCATCGGGATCTGCTCGGATCACGTGTCCACCTGGCGCCTGGTAGCTGACACCGAGGTGACATCCAGGGTGTGAAGCTCGAGCTGCTGCCGCTCCTCTTTGCGCATCCGTCCGAGCGCGCAACGATAGTTTGCAGCAGCTGGAGCGCACCGCTGGTTGGACTTGTTTGGAGGATGTGTCCATTAAAGAGTTAATGTTCACACACCTTCAGCGCGCTGACATTGCTGTGGGAACTTCAGCAGGAGAGGGTGGGGGGCATATTTTGGGTTGATGAGGGCAGAGACACAGTTTGACCGGAATCGCTTCCGTGTTAGGCGGCCAATGGCAGAGTGAGGTTCACGGACAGGCCACGCCCCCAGCGTTCTGACGTGTCCTTCCTCTCTTATTTATTTATCAGTAATGGCTCTGCGGGCTCCATTAAAACGCGCTCTGTTCATAATTCACCGGCTTCAGATGAGAACCACGCGGGTTCCAGCGGCCAAAAGCGCGCAGGAGGCAGAGACAGATTCAAGCTGCATCCAATTACAGAGCAGCAGCCCGCTGTGGAATTTCCCCTCCGATTAGGCCCGACATCGCTCTCAGATAGTGGATGCTCTGTGAAGTATTCTAATGTTCCTGAGGAATGCGTGCTGGAAAGCTGAGGATGTAATAAGAGGGGAGAAATGAGGGAGATCCTGGTGCAGCAGCAGGAGTTAGTTTTGTTTTTTTAAACTCTTGGAAACGTAAAGAAACATTTCGAGCTGAGCAATGGAGCAAAAAATCTTTCAAGTTTTCACTAGGAAATTACACCACGTTCAAAGACAGTTTGAGTGGTTAATTCATGTGTTTGAACCAAGTAGGAATAAATATTAGTTTATTTAGCTTTGACCAGGATTGTGAAAACAGCAGTCCTAGTGGAAAGCAAACTATGTTTTATTCTGATTTGGGGAAAACAATAAATGCATTTTTAGTTTCATGCAGCACCAGTTTCCAACAGAAATCATCTCGGAATAAAATCAACATTTTAAAATATTATAGGATTAAATGTGTTGATTTCCAGAACAAGCATGAACAGAAAACTAATTAAATCTGGCCAGTAATTCAGGAAAAAAAATAGTAGTATTCATTATTAAAATTTAGGAATAATAGCCTCACAAAATAGTGTACAATGCTAGCTATTGTTAAAAATAATGAGCATTATAGAACATAAGTTCTATCTTTAGGTGTGGAAACATGAAATGTCAGAGCTGCTGGCTGCTTGAATAAACACTGCAGTCTTTGCTGTCAGTATTTAAGGCAAATATATATATATATATATATATATATATATATATATATATATATATATATATATATATATATATATATATATATATATATATATATATGTATATATATATGTATCTTGGTTTAATCAGAATTTATTACCGTCACAACTTATTTTAAACTCTTAAATTACAAAATTTCACATTGTGGCTGCAAAGACCTGCAGTGGAAATAACAAACTTGGTGCATTTAAAAGGTTCTGCAAACAGAATCCAAAAGAAAAGACAGAAGAAAACGACCACATGTGCACATGAGGACACTGATGGTTCTACTATAGCTGTTGTTATGTTGCTGCTTACTGGACTGAAATGTGGTGGCTGCATGCAGTTCATCCTTTCTGCCTGCAGGTGTCGCTGTTGTCCGTGACACTCCTACTCTGCTGTAGAGCCTTAAAAATAATTTTAAAATAATCTTTTTAGTATAAAGTAGAAACACAGATGCAAAAGCTGTTTTTGTACAGTAATTGTTCTATTTTAGTGATTCAACGAGCAAACAGAAACTCACCAAAAGGAAATCAGTTTCATGGATTTC
This sequence comes from Amphiprion clarkii, assembly GCA_027123335.1. NCBI lineage: Eukaryota > Metazoa > Chordata > Actinopteri > Pomacentridae > Amphiprion > Amphiprion clarkii. Next base: position 32,084,603 of record CM049583.1, read on the forward strand.
ACCCACAAGTTCTGTTGAAAAGAGGCTGAACATATATTTGATGCCTTTCTTATCAATGTACATAAAAAAACACAGTTCTGTCGATATTTTTTATATATTTTTGCAACATGGGCTCTCAGGCTTCAATATGATTTTTTTTAAAAACTTTTCTTTTGAAGGTCAAACGTTTTGAGAAAACATGAGGGTTTTTATTAAATCTGCTTGAGAAGAATGACGTCATAAATGTTACTGCTGCTGCTACTGCTATAAATGTAGAACTTTATCCAGCATGCAGGGCTCATATAAAACATAAGTCATCCAAGATAAACCAGCACCGTTATTACATTTAAATTCATGCATCTTTGTGTTTCCACTACTTTGAACATCCAACCCACTGCACTGCTTTATGTGTAAAAATAATAACTATAAAAGCACTTTCCCTTCATATATATTTGGACTTTTCCTCTGACTTTATTAAACATCAGAGGACAGAACTATTTCCAAAAACCAGCTGGACACACTTCGAAATGCGCTGCAGGCAGAGAGTGGTGTTTGAAGCTATTTTATTCTGATTCTTTTCTATAAATAAACTGTAACAGAAAATATTAACAGATTTGAGAGAAGTTCTAGCTTCTGTCAACAACCAGCCATGCAGATTTAACCAGGTTTTACCCCCAAAGGAAAAGTCTGGCTCATGTTTGACTTCTAACATCAAGGTTTATAACAATAAAGCTACTACAACTTTTTTTGAGCTCTTAAAGTCTCCCAAACTCCAAAAATTCATCAGTATTTAAATAAACCATCGTGACAACAGCCAACTACTTGGTGCTTTCGTTTGAGTCAAGGTCGCCAAAAAAAAAAAGAAAAAAAAAGGAACTAAAATCCCACATGTTTAGATGCCATGAAACCCCACATGGATGTCTGGTAAAAACAGTCTTTGTAGGACTGGATGAGAACACATGTGGCGCCCAGATCCAACTTTAATCTCATGTCCTTTCTGCTCAGTAATGATCTTTCTGTTTACAGTCTCTTCAGTGCATTAGCTGAAAGTTAGCTCATCACCAAATGGCACAGTAACGTGGATGTGGTTCATCCAGAGGCTTAAACTCACCGTGTTTGGAGACCGTGTGGCGGCATGACGCACGACGCTGACCGGGATGGAGGAATATTCGTCTTTTTTATTCCTTCTGTGTCTCTCCAGGCTTTGTTTGAGCTCTAGTGTCAGTCAGTCCTGGTCCTCAGTTCCAGGACTGAGGGGGCCTGGTGTGTCGGGCCCTGCTGTAAAACCCTTGTTGTGTGTGTGTGTGTGTGTCCATAAATGTGTGTGTGAATAACAAGCTGCAGAGAGACGAGCCTTATGCTTTCAAAAGTGACATTCCACTGATTTCTCCTCTCCGCACACACACACACACACACACACACACACACACACACACACACACACACACACACACACACACACACACACACCCTTCCTCTCTCCATCCTCCTTTCTCATTTCACACAAACACACACTCTTCTTCCCCCCCTCCCATAATTATAAACAGAACACACACACACACACACACTTCTGCAAATGGTAGATCTCCCCACTCACATCCACACCCCCGGTCAAGCTCGTATAACCGGTTACCATGGCAACGGGGCCCCAGATTGCTATAAAGTTTTACAACACAGAAAGAGGCCCGAAACTCCCACTCTGCCTCGTTTTTCCTTCTTCTTCTCTCTTTCTCTGTCCTCCATGTGTGTGTTTGTGCGTCACCGTGAGGAATGGTAAAGAAGAATCCAAACAGACCCTCCGTCTTTCTTCCCCTCTCATGCCTTCACAAATTGTTTTCCATAAAATGAGCCGCGGGGGAATTGAGGCATTTTTCATTAAAGCGGACCAGTGAGCGCATTAGAAGAATTAAAACATATTTATGGAGCCAGATTTGCATTTTCTTACAGGCTCGCACGCGGCCCTCAGTGACCTTGTGCGTCTCTGAAGGTCGAGGTCGGTTTGAGTGAAATGTAAAGTTCAGGGTTGTGAGGAGATCAGATCGATGCTGTGACCTGTTCCAGCTGCAGCAGTCCATCCCAGTGGAACATCTCATGCTCTCTGTGTGGAGGATTAGAGGGAACAGAGGATATTTCTTCATCTGGTCACCTTATCAGAAGAAAACTCATTAAACATGGGGCTCTTTTGAACTGATGCATGGTGGATCTCACCTGGCACCAATCAGGTTTCAGAGCTCACATTAGAGAAAAGCACAGCACACGATTTTGACAGTTAATATCAAGGCTTTGGCATAAAAACTGAAATATTAAATTCCTTTTACAAGCAACACCGAGCAGAAAAAAGCTATTTAAAGCAAAACTGTGAACAAAAATGTTTGCAAAGGATGTAAATATTATGAGCAAAATTTACATTTAGATAAAAATTTGAAGTAAGCAGATGGGATTGTGTATCATTACAGATCCATTAACATGTTAGCAACACTTGGTGCTGCAGTCAGAGCTTTTTAACCACTGTTCAACAGTTTGGGGCCATGTTTTCCATGAAAACTCCCACTTGTATCCATGTGCTAACATAACTGCAGGGTTTTCTAATCATCAATGAGCCTTTCAACACCATTAGCTAACACAATGTAGCATTAGAACACAGGAGTGATGGTTGCTGGAAATGTTCCTCTGTACCTCTATGGAGATATTCCATTAAAAATCAGCTGTTTCCAGCTACAATAGTCATTTACCACATTAACTATGTCTACACTGGATTTAGCATTCATTTAATGTTATCTTCATTGAAAAATAAACTGTTTTTCTTTCAAAAATAAGGACATTTTTAAGTGACCCCAAACTTTTGAACAGTAGTTTAATAAAATACAGTAAAATACAGTAAAAGTACAGCAAAAATACAGCAAAAACATAGTAAAAATACTGTAAAAATGTAGTGAAATTACATTAAAAATATAGCAAAAATACAGTGAAAATACAGTAAAAATATAGAAAAAACATTAGTAAATATAGTAAAAAAACAAACAATGTCTGGATTTATCAGTCATTTAATGTTATCTTCATTGAAAAAACAACTGCTTTTCTTTCAAAAATAAGGACATTTCTAATTGACCCCAAACTTTTGCATGGTCGTTTACTAAAATACAGCAAAATACAGTAAAAAATATAGAAAAAATACGGTAAAAAAATAGCAAAAATGTAGCAAAAACACAGTAAAAGTATAGAAAAATAATAATAAAAATATAGCAAAAATACAATAAAAATACAGTAAAAATACAGTAAAAAGACAGTAAAATATAGTTAAAAAAAAACACTAAAAATGAACACTACCTTTCAAAAGTTTGGGGTCATCCAGACAATTTCATGTTTTCCTTCAAAATTCCCCACTTTTTCTAAGTGACCCCAAACTTTTGAACGGTAAGGTAGTTAATATTCTGTAACTGCATCATATTTCACATCAGGTGTCACATAAATTCAAGAGGTAACTTCAAAATAAAATAGAAGTACATAAAAATAATAAATTGTCAATTTTAAATACGTCCCATGCAATGTTCCCTGTAATGTTTCCTGAGTCTGAGCAAACACACAAACTCCCTGAGCGTTCCTTGGACCACTGTGAGCAACATCAGACGTGTGCACTGTGGTCACACCAGCATCACATCCATTCAAGTTACATGGTTCATTAAAACAATCAAATTACAGCATTTACATTTCTGTTAAAACACTTTGTCAACAGGAGCCAGTTGAAGGCTGCAGTGATTTTAGTGACACTACAATGTATCAGAGTGAAGTTATTGAATATTTGTCTCTCTTTACTGTTGCAGCGGTTTTGCAGATTGCAGACGGACCCTGTTCACTCCATAGACACCAATGTTATTCCTGTAGCTTGAAAGACAGCTACTTTTGATAAAACTGGGCTTGTAGCACATTGTCTGCCTTGCAACAATGGGAAAGAGGCACCGTTTATGTTCTGACAACCTATATCTAATGAGTTATTGATGCTGGAAGTCTGAATCTCACTGCGTCTATCCAATAAAGCCCAAAAAAAAAACTTAAAAAAAAAAAGACAAAACATTTAATTAAAAAGTTAAATGTTTAATTAGAGAATTAAATCTTAAAGACAATAAAACTTCAAATAGGAATTAAACAGAAAGTACAATGAAGCATTTAAAAAGAAAATTAAACATTAAAAGGTGGCAAAACATTTAAAAAGAAAAACCTTAAAGATTTAATCGAAACATTAAATATTGGGAAAGAAAAAAAACTCAAACAAGCTGATAAAACATTTGAAAAAACAATTCAACATTAAAAAGCTGAAGCCAGATGTTTTCTTCTGAACTGGGCACAATAGCAGAGGTTTCTTTTTATTTTTTCTGTTCTTCCAGATCTCTCTCCTCTTCAATTACTAAAACAGAAACGTGGGGGAGAAGAAAAAAAGAAGGAAAGTGGATGAGTGAAATGTGCAGAGGCATCCCCCACGCAGCGAGTTCATGGAGGGAGGTTTATTTTCTGCACCTCTCAGCCACATGGAGCTCTGATTCTGCTTTAACAGCAGCTGTGCACAAGACATTAGCTGGTTCTGAACTGATTTCTGAAATTAATTCTTGCGTTTGCGTGCAGTTTGTTGGACATGCTACTGTTATGTGAGCTAAAGAGCAGAAACACACGATCTGAGAGAAGGTGTTTGATTTATCTAGCTTCTAGTAAGCAAATTGGGGATGTTTTTCCATGAATCCCAAGGCTGATTTTTCGTCTAAAGTAAACTGAGGGTACATTTTAAAGAAATAAGCAAAGTTTATAATGACTTCAGAGATGCCAGTCTTGCAGTAGAATCTGAGAATGAGAGACATCTGCAGTGCACAAGTTTGACCAGCAGGTGGCAGTATGGCACAAAGAACGAAAGAAAGAAAGAAAGAAAGAAAGAAAGAAAGAAAGAAAGAAAGAAAGAAAGAAAGAAAGAAAGAAAGAAAGAAAGAAAGAACGAACATTTAAAAACAGATAACTTCATCAGTATTTCAGCTGTTATCGGTCAGATTGTTCCATTATTAAATATTTCTTACCGTATTGCATGAAAATTGACAACTGGTTTCCACGTGCTCTAAATCTGTGATCACTAGTTAACATAAAATATAATATTTATGAAGAAACCAGACTCATTTTTGACAGTTGACTGATGTGGTTTGGGAGTTATGACATCATCATCTTCATCTTTTATGGAAACACCTGACTGATGGATGTGTTCTGTGTGGAGTCATTTCCAAGCAGACAGTAATTGAAATCTTCGGGTGAAAGGCTCTTTGTCTGATCTTCTCGCCATCAGCCTCCAGCCCGGTGTGTTTTCCTTCATCTCCGTCTCCCAGGACGCACCGCGGCTCTTTTACGGTTGTGTATTTCACCGGTTCTTTTACTGCCACCGACAGACAATTAAAGTCTGCTGAACACACGCTCGCTGCCCGTCAGCGGGCTGCGGCTCCATAAAGGGCGTCTTTCTGTGAAAAACAAGAGAGAATAAGAAGGAGATAGAAAACCCAGAGCGACCAGGGTTTTATTCTAAACTCTATAAAGTTGGAGACCCTACAGCAGCAGCAGTCCATCCTCTAAACCCCCCAAACATCTGACCTTGAGCCAAAGCACACATCTCTGTCTTCTGCTGTTTTCTTGTGCGTCACACCTGAGCTGGAACAAAATGACGCGAGAGTCTGGAGCAAAACAAAGTCACCTTAACCCTCATGCTCCATTGATTGAACCCTACAGTCTTCCATAAGTGCGTTAAATATAGGATGACCAAGTGTCCCGCTTTGTGCGGAACTGCACAGCAGTTTCGTCCCTTTGTCCACGTCCCCCCATTAAAACGTTGTCCCGCATTTTGATTGGCAGCTATAATTTTCAAAAGTTAAAACTCTAAAGGACAGATGCTGGGAGTTTTGACTTTTTTATCTGTTTTTCTCTGTTAGTCAAACAGCGCACATGCGCGATCACGACCAGATTCACCTGTCAGTGTCGTGCTGCCGCACCTTGTTGTCAGTTGCCGTAAATTGTGCCAGTGGCGGCGCGACACACCGTAAAGCAAACACAAACACTAAACTATGGATTTTGGCGGAGATAATGGAAAGTACAGCAAAAAAGAGGAGATTCAGCTTCAACAAAGACTGGGAATGTACATATCACTGGGTGAAGCCGCTGCAAGGTGATTCTCAGAGAGTTTTCTGTCAAGTTTGCCGGAGTTGGTTTTCCGTTTCACCCGGTGGGGAATACGACGTGAAGCGACGCAGTACATGCAAGACCCGCCTCTCAGCTCAGCTTTGGTAAGGTGTCCCACACTGTCCCACACAAATATGCTTTTGTCCCACAGTTGCTTTATTGAGATCTGCTCACCCTAGTCCAGAATGATTCACAACGTGTTTTCATCTCATTTTGGTTCAGAATAATCATTTATATTATCGTTTGCATTATATTTTTATCCACACAACAGTGATTTCATGTTTGAAATATGTTTATTTTCCACTTTAGAACAGATTTTGAATATTTTGATCATTGAAAAAGAAGAATATTACACAGAACAGCAACAGAAAAATGTCAACATCCATTTTGTAGACTTTTTTTCACTCTTTCCTCAAACTGTTGCTGCTCTCTGTCCCTATACAAGTTTGTGCACCTTTAGTTCTGAGTACGGCACTCATTCTCTGTGGCATCATTTCGATAAGCTTCTGCAATGTCACAGCATTTATTTCTGTCCAGAGATGCATTAATTTTCTACCAAGATCTTCTATTGATGATGGGAAAGTCGGACCAAAGTCTTTGTTGGAGCAATTTCAATGAGTAACCAGCAAGTGGTGCTGTGAATTAGATACCTGTGTATTTAAAGACCACACTAATTGCCACAAGTGTGTCGCAAAACAAGAGGTAAATTGTTTTTGACCGTGGCGTGGCCTGACAGACTGTTTATTGGAAAGACTTTGTTCTTTGTTACTTTAGATGAACTCCAGAAGGTAAATAAATTGATGAATCCGTTCATAATTGTGAGTTTGGTCAATGACCTTTTTAATATAGACACTATTGATGCTATTTTTGGACCACGATGGAGTATAACAGCACGTCAGAGCAGCCACAAGCCACACGTTCTTAATGGAATCAACTTTGTGTCATCAGTCTTCTCTAGAACATCCCAAAGGTTCTCAGTGGTTCTCAGGTCTGGACTCTGTGGAGGACAATCCATCTCATGCTCCCTGATCCACTCATTCTCAATGTGAGCCCATGAATCCTGGCATCGTCATCTTGGAACATGAAGAAAACCTCCGCTGATGGAAAGACCTGGTCCTTCAGTATCTTCAGGTATCAGCTGACCTCATTCTTTGGGAACATAACGTTGGTGAACCTGACCAACCCCAGATCACAACTGTAACCCCCACAGACTGGTAGACACTAGCCATGATGAGTTCATCACTTCATCTGCCTCTCTTCTTACCCTGATGCCCCCATCCCTCTGGAACAGGGTAAATCTGGACTCATCAGACCACATTAGTTCCTGGAAGATGATGGTTCTCCACTATCCTTCAGGTTTTAATGATGCGTTGCATGGTTCTTAACCTGATTTTAGTAGATTCATCTCCTTAGTTATTTTCTTTGCTTGATGCAGGCCAATAATTTGACCCTTCTGAGGCAGATTAACATCCTTTCCATGACCTCAGGATCTGTCTTCAAAATGGTTGTTTAAGAAATGAGAAGCTCCTCCCTGCACCAGCTAGGGTTAAAGAAGGTGATTCATCACTGCAGTAATTATCCAATGGGAGGATCTGACTTATTTGCTTCATTAAATGCAGGTGGAGACTTTTATTTTTTGAACAGGCAGTGTATTATCAGTGAAAAGGAGTTTGGGGTAGTACTACAAATATCACAATTTCTTTAAAAGTATAAAAGGTAACTTCAAAATTTAAATGGAATGATATCAAAAACATGTTCTTTGACGAATAGCTGGAGAATGAAATGATAAAAACTTTTCATTACAAATATATTTCAAGAAAACGACCTCACCGTGTCATTTTTGACACACATATGCATCTAGGGGTTAAATAAATGAGAGCTTGTCTTAATGAGAGGATGGGAGTAAAGGCCAGTTTACACCTGGTGTCAACATCTGGATCTGGAACCCTTATCTGGATAATGACATGGATCCATCCATGTGTGCTCCTACATCTGGTGTTAACATGCTATCTCTGATCCAGGTAACATTTCCAGACACAGATCACGTGTTCATAGGAGGTGTATAAATTGCATTATACAGTAAGCATAAATCGTGGATGTACAACTACTTTTGGATTCCATGTTTGCTCTGCAAGCATGCAAAACTCATTTTAAAGAACCTCTGATAAAAATCGAGGCCCTGAATTTGTTTTATCAGATGAACTTACTCATTATTGTTTCCTTCACCAACTACCACATGCTTTTATTCGTGTGTCAGAGACAACTCGGCAACTGGCAAACATTTAAAGAGCCCCTCCAGTGGAAGAACAGTTTTTACATCCCCATATGGAGGTTTCCTTTATATGCTAAATAAACAGTGAACACCACGGCTGAACATTTCTACCTTGAAGCTCCAGAGTACCGATGCCACTCTGAAAAGCCAGACTCTGATTCTGGGGTTTTATATATAATAATTGTAAGGAACTTATCTTGTCTTAGTGGTCTTTTTGGCTCATCGCTGTACGACTGAGCTTGGCATTATGTCACGTAGAGTAGTTTAACAGTGTTTGAATGGAGTCCAATGTTAGCTGGAGGCAGAAACAGCAGTGGAGAGTTACATGTAAGCTACTTTCAGGTACTGCAGGATTATTTTCTTGGGAAAACACTTCTAAATATGTACGTTTAATACTCAGAGATGACTTCTGAGACGTCAAAGACCAGAGAGAGACTTTCAGTGAATATTATTTGTGATTGTTGCCATTTATTTTTTGAACTTTTTGGTTTCTTATAGTGTATGTGTAAGTACTGAGAGTGCGATGTATAATGATAGCTAATAGGTGCTGAAATACATGATTGTTTTGGCCCTAAGGCCTCCCAGGAGGTTAATCCATCAATGATTATGGTGATTGTTATCCCTAGAGAGGAAAAATCATCCAGAAATGATGTTCCCACACAGCTGAACTGAAACACATACATTTTCTCCCAGTAAAGTAACATTTTCTGATGTAAGTTTCCAGTTTTAAAGAGCCACAAAGTCCACATTAGGCGGTAGGATGGGGGGAGGTGGCATAAGTCTGGCCCAGTTTGTGTCCAATGCGACACCACTATTCTTAGACCTGGCTGGAGGTGTAGCCACTAAAACCAGTTGATTAGACCATCTCACCACCTGCTTGAAGGTGGTCTTCCATTTTCTGGGTTACCATGGTGACGAGCCCCGTCCCATCTAATATAGAGTATAATTAGTTGGCTGAAAAGATTATTAATGGCCAAGATACTGTTTGAGATGAGAAAATGAGAAAATATTTTTCCCTCAAAATGCAACTGAGAATACTTTCTTTGTTTGTATTGGGACAGGATTTTTGAGAGATAAATGTCCAAAAAATAATATGTTAAACCAGGTAAGGTGATACTCATGTCAGTCTGTATGAAATCACAACGTATTTTCCTTTTTACTGTATTGTAGTTATGATGTGTTTGGTGATTTGTACATATAGTTTTCTGCAAGTAGCATATTTGCATATTAGCAAGAGCCTATTGCTGAACCTGCTGCAGCGTCTCCTTACCTTTGAATCAAGTCAGATATCAGTCTGCTGTATATTCAGTGATGCAGTTCTAAAGGCAGGAACAAGACTCTGCTCACACACCACTGTTACATTTCCCTCTCACAAATTCATATTTATGTAGAAGCAAAAGATAACTGTCTTAGATAACAGGTCAGGATGCACAATTAGATTTTAAACAATAAGTCTACTGATTCTGTCTTTATTACTGTCTGCAAATCATGTCAAGAAAAGGCTAAAACGACACAGAAGTTAATCAGATTAGTTTAATCAAATTCACTTCATAACAATTTATTCTAATTATATGAAATTAAAACCCATCAGCCACACAATAGTCCCCAATAAATGCCTTCAGTAACTGTGTCCAGCTATTTTAGGAATTATTTAATATTAGTCATTAGGCATTAAAAAACCAAACTATATAACCATAAACACTTTTAAAATATTTGCATCTATGGTCTGAGGCTGAGAGCCACAAACAGAGCAGGACACTGAGGAAATAGTGAGAGAACTAATTGGTCTTTTCATGGGATTTGTTAACGGAAAAACATATGGAATGATGTCAGTCATAAGATTTAATATGTATTTCTAAGCTGAAACCCTCAAACCTCGACTTTCTCTTCTTTCTCCATAAGCAGCATCACTCTGCAAGCAGCGGTTGAATATTTGGTTAGTTAATAGACGGCTGTGTAGTAAAATGATGATATGCTTTCAGGAAATGCTCGATGTGTGGAGAGCTGCTTCCACGGCATCAGGACAAGACTACCAGAGTCTAGTCAATCTGAATTATTCTAAGACACACTGCACAGTCTTGCAGAGAACTTTCAGTACATTCATAATGTTATTAAGCTAAGATCTGCTAATTAACAGGTGAGGAATGTTGTTCACTTTGCTGGTTTTTGACCCAGGAAGTAGCTGAAATCTACTGATCCATAAGCACCTGTTTTCTACTCTCAGTAGATTTATACGTCACTGCGGCAGTCTTCTCTGTCCTGTGGATGGTGTTTGTCCTCTCTGTCCTTCTTGTACCTCTCTGCGTCACCAACCTGCACACTGTTTAGTATTTGTTGTGTCTCAAAGCTTTTCTTTCACACCAGCTAGTTCAGGCGGACGCTTCAATCATTCATCCTGCTTTGTTCAGTTAAATTAAAATTTGTCCTCCAGTTCTGCTGCAGGGGGGATTCCTGACTTTCTCTCTTTTACCCTCCTGTTGTCCTCATTTATGGGCACCAAAAAATATTGTTTCCTTGTCTGAAAAAAATCCAAAAATTCTGCCAAAAAATTCCCCAAATTTCTGTAAATTTGCAAAACCTTCAGGAAGAAAATTCCAATAATTCCTTAAAAATTTCCCTTAAAAGTTTTATTTAAAAATAAATAAATAAATACCCCAAATTTGGCAAGAAAATTCTTGTAAATATTTTCAAAATATGAGTAAAAATCTTCCAAAAAAATCCTAAAAATATGTAAAGTGGTTCCATATATATCAGTAAAACTTCTAATATTTTCTTTAAGAACATTCACATAAAAATCAACCAAAATCCAACGAAATTCGCTGGATTTTGGTTGATTTTTTTTGTGTGAATGTTCTTAAGAAACATTTTTAACATTTCTTTTTTCCCCAAAAAATGTTCAAAGATTTCCCAAATGTTGAAAATGTGGACATCAGAAGTTTTACTGTGAAATTTTTTTTCTTCACATTTTCAAACTTTAAAACGGGTCAGTTCTGACCCACAGGACGACACGAGGGTTAACATAGTAGTTCTTGATCTTAAACTGGCCTGAGATGACTAAAGTGAGGATTTGGTGCTACATAAATATAATCTTCAGGGTTCTAGAGATGCAGTTCACTCTACAGAACACTAGATGGAGAAAGAGCCAAACACTGAACGCTAACACTGAGCTGCCTGCACTGAATATGAATCCATATCAATATATTTTAACACACTGTGTCTTATTTTACAGTGCAGCCTGCAGTTTCTGTCATATTTATGGCAGAGTGGTATATCTGGTATGTAATTCACTTACAGCTCTGATGGGCTGGTAGATCCAGTACTGACACGCTGCAGCTGCCGGCGTTTTAAAATGACTTCTTGTTATTCATGTTGTTATCACTTTTCATTTGGTGTTGACTTCCTGCCTCCCAGTAGTTCAGCCAGTCTGGTTCCTACAGATCCTCTGATTAGTCTTAAATACTAATATAATAATAATATACCGTCAGTTTAATGCACTATTAACTGATGATATATAGTCTTCAACTTGAAACTATCAGTTGCATTTCCATATTAATTTTACCACGTGTGTATATTCAGTGTGGATCAGATTTCTAAACAGTATTCAATAATTGTGCTGAAAAATACAAGTTGAATATAGATAATGAACTGCAGACCATCAGCTGTATTTCTACACTGCTACAGAAAGTGTCCCTTTTATAACGGCTAGAGACGCTGCATAAACAGAACAACTGATAGAAAGCTGCACTCGTTTGACAACTAGTGTTTATATTCTCAACCAGTAATCAATCAGACTTTATTTAGATAGCATAAAGCATGCATTCAATGAAACTCACGGTGCTGAATATAAAAATAGTTTGAAAAGAACACATTTTTTTTAAATAAAAATAAAGTTCAATATGATAAGAACACCAGTGAAATAACAATAATAGAAACAGGAAACAGTAAAATTGCATGTTGTAATTTTAAAAAGTAAGTGCGCAAAGTAAATACCAGGCTGAAAAGGTTAGTTTGAAGGTTTTTTTTGTTCTTTTTCTTTTAAATAGATCCTCACTGTCGGCTGTTCTCAGACTAGGATCATAGTGGATAAAAGGATCCTGGACGTCCGTCCATGTCAGACACTTAGTCCTTATAATACTGTTCTATTTTACTTTTCAGTTTAAGAAAGAAACCATTTGTTGTTGAATGTTTTCTGGCAAATCTCACAAATGTCTGACTATTGATTTCTTTCTTCTGCTGAGGAACACATCTGTTAACTGTATTATAATCTCATCAGACAGAATGAGAGATAATAGTTTTAGTGGAGAAATTACCCACATATGTATCACTCAGTGACACTGATCATCATTTCAGCATTAACTTTTCTAATATTATCTTTATAATGTTAAAAAACCAAAAGCAAATCATCCTTCTCTGTATTTCTCTTTGACTTGCTGCAAGGTTTCCCCACATTTAACCAGAGCAAAATGACAGCCAGCTGAGGAAATACCAAAATCACCACACAAATCTGTCAATTACTGAATTTAATCAATCAATCAATCATTACAATCTGACTGATCATCTCTAAATAATGCATCTACAGTTTGGCCTGCTGATGAATTCATATCTTTTATGCTGCTACAACACCCACATACCCACAGCTAGAGGGATATTTTTGAATTAGTTTTCTCAGTGATCTGAATGTAAATAAAGTGTTTTTAAAGATAGAGAGCGTAGAGTTTTATTACCATATGAGACACAATTGTACAGTGAAATGCAGCAAACAGGTATAAAAAGCCATGTATAGAGACTGCATAAACAACACAAAAATGAATAGAAAAAGCAAAATAAACAGAACAAAGGAATAGTATTTTATAGTGTATTGGCAGAAGAAGCTTTTAAACAGTGACGTACAACACATGCACAAGTTATGTACAATTTAAAGGTGAAATTATAAGGTGATGGTAGGGAGAGAGGAAATCAACTAAATAATGAAAAATATTCATCTTGTGGATGAATAAAGCTGCTTTTGGTGAGTCTGTGGTCTGGTCTCTGTCCTATTACCACCTGAGCCAGTGATCCAGCCATGGCTTATTAACATCCTGATTTAGGGAACAAAACTTGACTTTTACTGTTGGTACAAAAACCAATATTCCACCCACAACAAGTGATTTACTCTGTGTTTTCAGACTGTTCATTTAACCTTAACGTGGAAATAGTAACTAAATGCACTGATAAATAAATAATGTCAGGGTTTCTGTCATTAATAATTTAAGAGTTCAGTATTAATATGATTCTCACTGTGCTGTGTGAGGATTTTGTGTCCTAAAGCAACCAAAATCCAAAATTACCTGCACAAAGACACACATTTTGGACTGCCTTAAAGGATTTCCTTAAGGGAATTGCTGCCATATTTAATTTTAATTATACTTTGAAAGACAATAGCAGCAAGACGCTGTTAGATTGTTAAAAGCTGATATTAATAATTCTCATTATAAGTCCGAGATGTTAAATTTCGTCCCCCTCATGTGCATGTGTTCATGTGTCAAACCGGCAAACAACCAGATATAAACTAAATAATTCAGGATGAACATGATGATAAATTTTAATTCTCAGCCACATTTTTCCGGTTGGTTGTAGGCAGCTGTTAAATCAGGGTTGTTAGCGATGAAGGTCTCCCTGGTTTCTGGGTTGCCATGTGCACATCAGCAACACTGAAGGGGAAATATCTGGATGTACACGGCCAACATTTGAATTGAACATATTTTCTATATAAAAAGAGCAGGCATATGACTGGTGTCATTTGACAGACTGTACATTCACTGAACTCCCATCAGCTGATGATAGTAGAGCCTTTCTGTGTGTGTACTTTCAGCAATCACATACAGGAAGGGTGGTGTTGAATTAATTCACATGCATGGTCCAACTTTTTAATTATTGCATTAAGAGGAAATGAATTTAGTTTTTCAGTTATAAAGCTCTACTGAATCCAACAGTTGTTCTTTTGTTAAGTATTTACTAAAAATCAACACACATGCAGGATGTCAGGCCAATTATAAAACAATAAGAGCCTCTGTCATTTTCTGACCGTTTTTTCTCCTTAAATTGCCATCTATCTCTCCATGCTATCCCTGCAAACTGAATTTTAATTAAATCCACTGACAGTAAAGTCCATCCAGTATTCAAAATAATTACATTCAACTGTATTTGACTCTATAATACTCTATAGTTTAGATTAATTAGACCAAATAACACAAGTAAAATGCATTTCAGTCATTCTTAAATAATAATAAAGGCCAAGAATGGTGAAGATATACATATTTATGTAGATGTATTGATGTTATGACACTAAAGAGTGACTGAGCCTCTAATTAAACCCTGGTTGTTGGGTAGATTACTGGGAATAAGGATAATCTAAGTTATTTAGGTTAAAATTACTTTGACATAAGCACAGTCCTCATTTAATCTACGCTATGTGTGATTTTTTTTATACATTTTTGAAAATGTAAATTATTGCAGATATTTAGGAGGCATTTGATTGAAAAGTCTAAGAGCTGCTCTGGTGAATCAAAAAACAAATGAAAGTCTTTGAAAATATAAACTGAAACCATCTGGAGGAAATTTTTTTTGGATTAGATTGGTTTAAATTTCCTAAATTCTTTATCTTTATTTATTTGAATCTGCTGCATCGTGTGTGTGTTTTTTTAAAGCTAGAGACGGATATAGGAAAGAAGAGGGACAGAAGCTGTAAAACAGACTCTTTGACACATGAACGTCTGTTCAGGTGCTACCAAACCACCCAGGTGGAAATCCTCCCCTGCTTTAACACGGTTTTACAGGAGCAACAACATGGCGGTCAGAGCAGGAAGTGACTCAGAGGTCAGCTGATCCCAGCACACATCTGCTTCTGATCACTATGCCAACGCCGTGTGTGTGTGTGTGTGTGTGTGTGTGTGTGTGTGTCTCCAATTCACATGTGCTGGAATGGAGAAACATGCAGCACAACGATGGTGTCGCTGCCAGGCATTTATTTCACAATTATTCTATCCAGTAGCTGTATTCTATCACTGATATGACAGTCTGTTATCTGATACTGAATAATACAACATGGAATGAGTCATCGTGCAAACAGAGGCAGCTATCTACAGAATGGACAGTTTTTATTACAGGGCTGTGTTCAGTGTTGGAAAAGGCTGTAGAGAAGATTCAAAGTATGCACAAACAATCCACATGTATGCAAAGTTTAATGATTCTCGTGTCTAAAGATGTGGAAAAACTGCAGGTGTAATGAAAGGAAATGTATTTATCAACAGAAGATTAGAAACAAAAAGCCATCAGAATAATAAAGACAATAAAATAAGTGAATGTGCACTACTGTTCAAAAGTCTGCAGTCACTTAGAAATGTCCTTATTTTTGAAAGAAAAGCATTTTTTCTTCAGTGAAGATAACATGGAATGAATGATAAATCCAGTGTAGACATTGTTAATGTGGTAAATGACTATTGTAGCTGGAAACAGCTGATTTTTAATGGAATATCTCCATAGGGGTACAGAGGAACATTTCCAGCAACCATCACTCCTGTGTTCTAATGCTACATTGTGTTAGCTAATGGTGTTGAAAGGCTCATTGATGATTAGAAAACCCTGCAGTTATGTTAGCACATGGATAAAAGTGGGAGTTTTACTGGAAAACGTGGAATTGTCTGGATGACCCCAAACTTTTGAACAGTAGCGTATGTCTAAATACATCAAAACAATATTTATACACAAGTTACATGAGGTTTAAACATGCTTTAAAGAAGATTTTAAATAAATGAAAAATCTTTGTAGGTTAGAACTATAAAAAAATCCTCTGAGCTGTAACTTCTATGCACAAATATGTGTTTGCAAATTAACTATATCATGAGTTTTAGGACATTTTTGAATTTAAAAAAGGCCTGCAAATAAAATGGAAAATCTATTATTTAATGCTCATTATTGTACGTATTTAATGCACACTTCTTTACTAATTGTAACTAAAAAGTAAGTAAAAAACTTCGTACTGACAGATTGTTCTGACTGTTGTATAATGAATCTATTTCCTGGACTATTAAAATTTGCATGGCTGCATGTGAGGGACACTGTTGTCTACTATATACAAATATATTATATTTATAATGTGCGTCTGTTATCCAAAACTGAGTTCTGGAGGTAGCTTTCATTTACAGCACATAACTGACGTCTCACCACTGATATTTGTCCTATTTCACTGCTTCATATCCAACACCAGCAGCAAGCTTCCACTGCTGTATTCAAATATCCCATATTATGCATCACTTACATATAAACTTATTTAAACTTCTCCACAGCAACAAGCTGCTAGAATTTAGTTTCGGCAGATTGTAGATGTAACATCCTTAAAGAAGACAACATATAGTGACCGATTCTTCCGAATATGACCATCCACAGGTCAATATTTACCCTCGCCTGTTCACTAGACATTAAAAGATGTTATATAGAACTGTCAGGGCAGTAAAATATGTAGGAGGCTCCTCTACACACATATACTTGATAGCTAATCTTAATCATACAGTTTAATTTGTCTGTAAAGTCATTTTTTTTCTACAGAAGCAGGAGGAGTGCCACAAGGTTTTATTCTAGGGACCTTTAGTTTGTTATCAAAACATCTATCTAAACCTATTTTTACTGATTACATTGATGCATATTTTGCAAAATAATGACATTGTTGTGAGCCACACACAGCTGCATTTTATTTATCAGGGAAACAAACAAATAAAATGTGAAATTTGCTTATTAAAGTGTCAGTGAGTACTGAAAAACTTTAGGCTTGGAGAAAAGAATAACATTATATTTCCCTTTCTGATCATATCCAGCTCATTTCTCACATTTTCCATGCTAAATTGAATGAATATTATTTTTTCTACCTCCCTTAATGCCAGTTTGATTTGAGCAGATACAGCAGAATCAGAAACAGGTTTTTGGAGTCAGGTGTGAGCTGTAATGTGTCCTCAACCTTCTGTCATCTCCTGCTTTTAACTGTCGTTAGTTTTTGGCTCACTTTCTGCTCAGTTATTGGACTTTCACTGTTGATTAGGGCCACTTAAACTGAGCCCACAGCTGTTTTATATCATTGTTTTCATGTCATGGGTTCTGTGCAAATTATCCGACTAAACAACATAAAGGCTCCTCTCTCAGTACTAATGGCTTCCTCACTTGTTTCACAATTAAACTAATTATGTCCAACATGAATCAGTGCAAATGAGGGAGAAAATCAGAGGGAATGGTATTTAAAGCGCAACACTCTGAGCAGCAACGCGCCTTCACCTCTCTGCTAAACAACCACGCTCATATTTATAAGGTCAGCATCATGTAGATGGCTGTAAAATTTCACAGACGACTAGTGTGTTGGCTGAAACTGCATTTGGATGTTTAACGGCTGCACAGTCTTAAACTTACCTCGGCTTTGTTTGAAGACGACGAGATCCTTTCCTGCTGCATGTTGGTCTGCTGCTCGTTACAGGAAAGTGTGTGTGTGTGTGTGTGTGTGTGTGTGTGTGTGTGTGTGTGTGTGTGTGTTTTAACTGTAGCTCTATCTGTATTCAGATTTGACAATATGTAAAGGAATCTGCACTTCCAAGCAGTATTTGTTGACACTCGAGGTTTTCTGGGTCCAGTCCTGACCCAAGCCCTTTACTCTTCATATTTTTTCATAAATACAGCTTAGATTTCTCTCCTTTCAATTCAAGATTCTTATTTTTTCCTGTTTTGAGTGGCAAAAAATATTTAATGCTTTTTAGTTTGCCTCATACCTCTGCACAGTTATTTGAATTATTTGCTTCATTGTGGTTTCCTTGTGAAGTAGGTTCAGATGCATTGAGCCATTCATAGACAATATAATCACTATAATTCATATTTTTTACCATTTCAGAGGTTGCAGATTGAAGGGTGCACGTCATGGATGTTGAAGTTATTAGAAAAAACACCATCTTTGGTTTTTTTTTGGAGAAATGATCAATAAAATATTCCAGTAATAATATACTAAACCAGCATTTAGGAATATTGAATCTGCTATAAAGTCCTGGTGGAACATTTTTAAGGAGGAGGAAGATGATGCAGAGGAGGTTCAGTTTGTGGTTGTGTGTCCTGAATCTGATTAGAGGATGTCTGTCTGCTGGACAAAATGTTTCTGCTGATGACAATCTTTCTGTCAAATCTGGAGAATCTTTTTATTGCTCCTGAAGCCACACGGTGGATGAAATATTAAAAACATACAAGGATAGGAAAGTCAAAATGTTCAATTACAAGTAAAAGTCCTGCATTCAAATCAGGTTTCCTAAGAAGTATCAGCACAATCCATGTGAAGTCTCCTGATCTTCATGTTTAAATTTAACTGCATCATATGAATTTATTGGGTTTATTTCCGTGGTTCCCAGTCCAGGGATTTGACCTTCTAAATCCAAATTCATACTCAGAGGAGTAAAAGGCTAAATCCTGCTGCTCCATTATACATTCATCTTTTGAACTTTTGGGGAGTTTAACCTTCTGAGGTCTGAA
The DNA here is from genome assembly GCA_027123335.1 of Amphiprion clarkii. Lineage (NCBI taxonomy): Eukaryota > Metazoa > Chordata > Actinopteri > Pomacentridae > Amphiprion > Amphiprion clarkii. The sequence goes on from CM049583.1 coordinate 32,103,582, forward strand.
ACCGTCGACCTCCACGTCTGAGGAGTTTAGAGCTGAACTGAGCCTTCAGTGTGACTTCTAACAACTAAAACCAGAGAAGGTTAGGGGCTGCTTATGGTGCCAGTTTTTATGTAAAATCTTGGTTTGCAAACTAGCTATAATCACGTATTTTTAAACTGTAGTATTTTCCCCTGAAATGTTGTGGAACAGAACTGTGAAGTAACTGACAATGAAAATACTAAATAAAGTGCAAGAGCCTTAAAATAGCTAGTTAAGGACTTAATTAAATTCCACTGCTGATGTTTCTACCATCATTTTTAATATTATATGCTGCAGCTGAGTCTAATATTTCATGTTTTAATAATCTTTAATTCTGTGACCCATTTCCCCCAACACCAGGTACTAAAATCCTATTAAATCCTATTTTTCCTCAGTCAAAAAAGTCCTTTCAGGAGAAACGCTTTATTTCCTCTCCACCTCTGTGGCTCTTATTTAATATTAGTTGAGAGACGTACAGAAGCTCAGATCATTACAGCCTCATCATGGTGACTTTTACCGCTGGGTTTCTACACAATGACCTGCAAACGCAGCCTCAAGTGGTTTAAGGCGGATCTGTTTGTTCTTCATTTGCCTGCATACTCTTTACCACATTTTATTAACAATGATGTCCACTCTTACCATTTTTTCTCATGCAAAAAACAACCTATTTACCAAAGTTAATGATAGCTCTGAATAAAACCTATTATATTCACTGTACCTGATTTAAGAAGAAAAATAAAGTCGATATTATCTTATATTAATGTGACAGGATCTATCATTGCAATGCAAAACATAAAAAGCACACTCAGGACAAAGATCCACCAGAATAGTTCAAACCTCCTCATATATGATGATGTTACGATCATCTACTATTTTTTCTGCAGCTTTTCTACTCCAGAAGTGCAGTAAATTCTATACACTCTATAAAATGTGGGGTAAATGCAGTTTTCTCCCGTCTCTGTTTGTCAGATCAGACTGTGTTCTCCATCCCACACACATCGGCTTTGTTGGAGGCCCGTCCGGCTGTATAGTGTGTTTACAGTCATTTCCTTTTCTTCCCGAGCTGTTAAAACTCACACACACACCCACACAGACTACCGATCCCAGGTCGCCTTCATTTCATTGCATATCTCAGTTTAAAGACAATTCAGTTTCACAAAACCTCAAAATACCTCAAAGTAACAGCAGTATGGATTTTACATCCTCTCTCTTCATAGACCAGTGGAAGCTCAGCCCAGAACCACTTAGTTTCATTCACACATTGGAGGGTTTTTTAGCTCAGAACTTTAATCCTTAGGCTGCATGAGCACAATAAAAAAGTCTGTGAGAAATATCATTTAGTGTCCAACATGAAGTGACCTTTGAGACAGTTATTTAATTTCATTTTCACCTGATCAACCCAAAGTCTGACTTCTCTCTCTCTCTTTATTTATGGATTTAGAAGATGCAGACTATCCCCACATCTCCTCATGTGAAGGTGTTTGTGTTAAAAACAGATTGTTCAGTCCAGTGTCCGTGTTCTCGTCCCTTTGGCCCCCCCAGGCCATTCCAGACCAGACAGGGGCCAGACTACTAACTGTTTACAAGCTGTCTGTCTGTCTCAAGTTCAACTGCAAAGTCCAACCTGAGAAACAAAAAGAGCGTCCACAATGCAGACGGAGTAGGAGGAGGGAGAAGGTGGTAAAAACAGTAGGCTGAGTGTGTGTGTGTGTGTGTGTGTGTGTGTGTGTGTAGGTGTGTGCGTGAGGGAGGGGGGTCTGTTGGACATGAACTTGAGACAGAAAAACGAGCCTCAGTCCTGCATTCCTGGTCTAAAGCATAAAGTATACTCTGGGGAGCTGTGTGTGTGTGTGTGTGTGTGTGTGTGTGTGTGTGTGTGTGTGTGTGTGTGTGTGTGTGTGTGTGTGTCAGGGGGTGGGTCCTCTCCTCTGCTCCTGCTGTCCCCATAAACTCGAATTGAATAGAATAGAATAGAATAGAACTGAATGGAATAGAATAGTTGGGGGATAGAATCTGGATGATGTAGGACTACAGGACAGGAGGGATTTCAGCTCTGTGTCGGTTCCTTCTTTATGTTTTACACCAAAGCTCTTTCTCCTCGACTGCAGCTTCTTATAACAGTAAATCGAGTTTTCTGCAGAGAAATGAAACGTCTCACGTGGTTTAGGGAATGAAGTTCTCTTCTGTATATCATTAACTTGACATTATAATCATCTGCTATCATATTCTAGGCAGAACGAGTAAGTCAAAGCACCCTAAACAGGTATAATATAAAAACATGACTGCATATTTACATGGGGTTTTTCAGAGCTTTAAACTGAGAACTCATTTACTGAATGTAATCTATCTGCTGAGTTTGTTATAGATTAGTTTAAAAGATCTAAGATACCAGGCCACAGATGCAAAGCATGTTATAATTTAGCCACTAAATGTTGTATTTATGTCAAAATTTTCACCCATAGAGGTTTGACGAACATTGAAATAATGGATTAGGAAACAAACACATTTTCTTGCCTTTACAAGCTCTGATCATAATAGTTTATATCTGACTGTTTGTCTGCAGCAGTAGCTGATATAAACCCAGATAGGAGCTCAGTACATGCAGAACCAGAATGCTAAAAATCTGAATTCATCTCAGACTTCTGCACATTAAAGCTGCAGTGATCTCTGAGGAAGATGCTTCCCATTGAATCATTAAAACTAACATACATTCTGCAGCTAGCCTCAGTAGTCTCTCTGCTGTTTACTGTTTTATGTTCCTTCAACAGAATTATTACTTCTGTGATTCTGTTCTCAGAGCAGAGGGAGTCCAGTGAAGAGTCTGAGGATGTTCTCAGCTCTCTGCAGTGTTTTGCATGTGGAGCTTTATAGATGCGAGGTAAAGCAGGACTTCAGAGGCAGAGCGGTCCCTTCCAGCAGCTGCAGGCTGAATTAATGCAAACCTGAAACATCACAAATGTGTTCTGGAGCAGGGCTGCTTGTTGCATGTCCCGGCCATCTGCAAAACTTTTATTTCAGTGGCACTATGGCTAAAATTACAGGATATTTTCTTCCCATTGGATGCAGAAAATGTTTTATGAGAGAGTTTCGTACAAATGAAATGAAACTGCAGAGTTTTTAGCTGCTTTATGCATGGCAGGAATCTAAAGGGAAGTCAGATTCTGATCTCTTCTGATGCATGTTTTTAGGAATGAATAGTTGAATTCCACTCAGGAAGGACACATTGCTTCTTAATGTAAAAAAGTCCTGTTTCATCTACAAATAACTCAAAATTAACCACGTTAGGTTCACCTTTTCACCGCTGCTGCTCCGTGTACTCTTGTCATGTTTGCAACAATTTGTACTTCATTTTAAACAAAAACACGACCTTAGGGACATCATTTTTCTACTATATCAATACATAAACACAGAAATTACAATTAAAAGTTGAACTAAGGTGAATCAGGATTTGACTTTGGTTCCCTCCAGTTTTCCAAACCCCACCTTCTTTCCTCTGAGCTCAGCTGTGTTTTCTTCCTCTGCTGACTCTCCTCCCAGAGAGACTGAAATCCGTCCAACTGGGTCGGTTTGGAACATCCGCCTGCTGCTGCCAGCCTCAGAAACTGCTGCCGTCAGCCAGTCGTTTAGTGGCTCTAGTGCTTCATTCAGCTTTAAAACGAACAGCCTTCTTTACCTGCAGAACGCTGGGAGAGGCATTAATGCTGCTGCTGAAGACAGCAGGAAACTCTGTCTGCTAACAGGGAAAACAATGGTCACAGCCAAACAATACGGGGTCAGTTCAGCTTCAGTTATGTCCCTTTTTCTTTACATTTCCGTCTTGACTTGATCATGAAGTGGAGGAAAGTTACAAAGGAGAAAGTACAACGATGAGGAAACACAATGTGGAGAATCGTGCACATTTTTTTGCAAATACTGGAGAAAGAAGCTGCAAGTTAGCAAGTGTACACCCATTTCTATATGTTGTGTAGTGGTGGAATATAACACACTGATTACACACTGCACTGTGATTAATACACATTTCAAATATCTGTATTTAACTTGAGCTGCTTTTAATACGACCACTACTTAGACAATATATAGTGATCATAATGATATTACACCCTCAAACCACTGCACCAGTAATAATTAGTTTCTGCTCAAATGCATTAATCAGTTCTGTTACTTGATAAGGATCATTTATTCTTAGCATATAATATTTTTTATGACAGTTTCGATACTGAATGATCTGCAAACTTCCTTCCTTCCTCACCAAGTGACTTCTACAACAGGCTAGGTGTGATCTTTACTTATTCAAAGTGAGGAAAAATAGTCAGTCTGTCATAAAATGTAAAATAATAAGAAAAAGCTTTAGTAAAATAAGCTCTGCTGACTCTCCACCTTTGCTCTGAGAGTGCAGCTGTCTGCAGGCAGGAATGTAAAGTCCTCAGTGTCCATTCACTGCTTTTTACTACCACAGCAGGTCACTGCACCCAGATCCCACTCTGCTCGGTTTAATGCGTCTCCAACAGGAAGAAAATCTCTGCTTTTTGGGCTTTGAAGTCGAACCAAATGATATCTGTGGTGAAGCGCATGATAAAACAAACTAATTTATTCCAATTAACTAGAGAGCTGCTTTTGGACACACTAAGAACACAAATAAAACACAAAAAATCTGAATACTCAGATTTCAAAAGGAGGAAAATATGATAAAATAAATATTGCACCTATTTCTGCTCATTTATTGATATTTTTCCCTTTAACTGTGTTCTCAGTTTTAGTGGCAGAACATCTGATATCTACTTTTCTCATCCTTTTTCCTGCAGCTGTAGTTTTGCTCATACATGTAGCTGAGGAACTGTAACAGCTGACTGTTTCAGCTGTCCTCAGAGCGTCGACGCAAGAAACTGAAATCAGAGACACAAATATGTTGTTATTTCATAGTTTCAGAGAAGTTCTGGAATTTAAACTGAAGCTTTCAAGCTTTATGTCTTAAGCTTTCTAATGATCTTTATCTGTGTTGCTCCTGTTTTGTGCCCACCATCCTCTTTTACTGACAAAAACTATAGGATCTTATTTTGTTTGAATTAAAGTTGCTTGTTTTAAAAATGTATTTAATGTTTATTTTAAAATGATTAAAATTTTCCTACAAATTATCAGTCATGCATTGATATTTACACATAGCAGAGTCACTGTGGTGATATTTGGATTATTTAAAATGTAGCAAGAGTTTAATATAAAAATACTGAATTACAGTTAAACCAGGGGTGTCCAACATGCGGCCCGTGGGCCAAAACCGGCCCTCCAGAGGGTCCAATCTGGCCTCAAAGTGTAAAAATTCCATTTATTTTTATTAAGACAGAAATTTCAGGTTGATCATAACGTTTTGTATAAAGATAATTCCTTAAATGTGAACATTTTTGCACCAAAACAAAGCAAAGCTTTGGAGTTGTGGTCATTTATAGGTTATCATGCTGTGATGGGCTGAATGTGGAACCTGAACTAAGATGAGTTTGACACCCCTGCTTTAAAATTAAACCTAAATAAGAGTATAGAATAATCAATAATATGTACTTAATTTATCAACGGTAAAATTAACCTTAATTCAGAATGACCCCTTCTTGGTTGTATTATTAGAATATATTACCTTTTGCATTATTATATTTCCATTTTGAATTGTTTTTTCTGTATAAAGCATTGGGTTTTTTTTGTTACTTTGTATAATTTATATTTTTGAGTAGTTTAATCTATTACAGTTCCTCATATTCTGTCCAGTTCATGTAGGAGTATAAAATAATACAATATTTTCAGTGTTAGTTAACGTAGAAATCAGCAAAATTGAATTACTCAAGTACAAATATCTTAAAAATTGCAGAAATTATATCACTTGTATTTGTTTAAACTAGAATTCTATTTTAAAAGGACTAAACCGGCTCAGTGAAATGCTCCAAAGCGTTGGCTGATTTTTCTGTGTTGTGATGATAAAGTGAGAGTAGGGTGAGGTAGGGTGGTGCAGCTCACAGTCTTCCTCCTCTTCCTCCTCCTCCTCTCTGGTATTTGGACTAAAGGGGAGAAGGAGCTTTATGAGCTTCAGGGCTTCCGTCGGTATTGTTGGTTTTAAAGGAGGACAGAGACGAAGCAGTAAAGAAAGTCAACAGGCCAGCAGAGCACACCGCCGTTTGTCAAGTTCAATGTTAATGTTTAACGGCCCGACACACACACACACACACACACACGGAAAATGAAATGCAGCTTTATAGTGATCAGAATCTTTAATTATCTATTTATTCCAAATTAATATTTCCCTGATAGAACCCATAAAGCAGACTGATCATACACACTTTTCTTTTCTATTACAGTTAATTAATGGCGCGTTTCCAGGCCTCCTCACCACAAAGAGCCGTTTCATTTTCATCTGCTTCACCGTCAAGTTTAATTTCACATCAGCGCCGCAGCTCAGCCAGTAAAAAGACGTTTAATATTTTCAGCAAATCTTAATATTCCATATTCTGAGGCACATATACTGTAAAACCCTGCATGCTCACATGCAGGACGCCTCCACCTCGACCTGTCTGAGATTTTTCAGTTCCCTTTTTTGTTGTTTAGCCGAGAACAGAATTTCCACTCTATGTTAATGCGCAAAGTGGAAAACAGCCTTTTTCTGACTGCGCACAATATATTCTCATGTTCACATTTAAAACCAGATTGAATTTTAATTCATGCCATGATAAATATGTGTTCGATGTGAAATAGCTTTTTAAAGTTGTATCCCTATTTTTTGGCCGTTCAGTGCAGGATTTCAGGCCTCCACGTACAGGTCGAATCTGCTTTTTAAGACCCCAGATTCATGGAGATCAGCTTTCACTGCACCACAACAACACAAATGACCACTTAGTATGATTTCCTTCATTGAGGGATTTCTGAATGCAGAGGCTTCAATGTAAATCCTTCCAGAACTCGAACAGTAAAATGTTTTTCAGTGTGTTTTGGCGCAGGATTTGGAGCTGTTTGTCCCATTTGCAGGAAGCTTTGTGGAGGAAATAAACGGACAGACCTGACAGGGCGATATTCAAAACGGCTCTAAGCGCAAAACTGTGCGCATTTTAGATCAAGAAACACGTTTCAGGACGCTTAGAAACATCAGAGGATGATGCGTAAAAAGGCGACTTGTAAAAAGAAAACTTTAATAGACTAAATTCATGTTAGAAATCTTTTGACTCCGTGATTCAGTGCTGAGCATTTACTTCCAGAAGAGAGAGAATGTTCCGTTTACTAATCTGATTATCAGTCTGAGCTTTAAAGCACTCTAATCCATGTATTATTATTATTATTATTATTATTTTCATTAGTTTAAGTCAGGCTGTTAAACAGAGGAGGGAGATGGACACGTTCTGTTTCAGCTGACAAGTGTTCCTCGTGGCGCCACAATCACAAGCCGTGATCCAGCCTCTCCGTGAAGCAGGCCTAAAACAAATCCAGAATCATCAGAAGACTATCAAATAATTAAATATACTGAGCAGAAACACTCGCTTCTCTAACGTCAGACTGAGTTTTTAGCCCGATTCCAAACGAAACCTCGGGATTCTCTAATAAACCTTAAACGTTTGCGCACGGCTTTTTAGACGCCAAAATGCTGACGTGATTTAAAAATGAAGTCTCTGCGCTTTGCCTCGATCATCCACAATGCATCTGCAAAGCTACAGAGTCGCGCACATAAAACTCACGTCACTCACTTGTCGTCTTGACCGTGAACGCGCCGCAGGAGCGGATCGATGTTGGACGACCGGAGGAGCTGTGTGTGTGCGTGTGTGTGCGTGTGTGTGCGTGTGTGTGTGTGTGTGGTATTGATTGTGTGTGTGCGTGTGGTTGTGGGTGTCTATTAGACGTCCTGCTGTCATAAAATGTTCGCGGGAGACTCGAGACTGAGCCTATAGCTGGTCACATGACTCAAGGTCAAGGGCTTCTTCTGTCTGTCTGACACACACACACACACACACACACACACACACACACACACACACACACACACACACACACACTGCAGGCTGAAAGGATTTGCACTGACAATAGCACAGTTTAAAGTCTGTTCAGTTCTGCAGGAGCTACTGAGATGTTTGCGTAAAGTCATATTTCAAATAATTCTAATCTATTCTATTTTATCTGATCACTTTTGAGAAATACTGTTATGATAATATTAGTAGTATTTTAATTATATATATGTGTATGTATTATTTCTAAATAAGCCTCATAAAATATCACGATTTTATTCTGTCTGGTTTAGTTAAAATTATAAATAACAGAATAAGAAATTCTCAGCACGAAATTGTATATATTTTTAAATCTCATATCCTACGGTACTAAAAATAATAAAACACCGTCAGTCTGACTGCAACAAAAAGTCTTACAATTATGTAGATTTGAGAGGAATAGAGTTTAATTCAGTGTGGATAAAGTTTAAATATTTACTGCTGTAATTTATAGAACAGAATTAATATTAAAGTCTATTTTTCGTCTCTTCTCTATGATGGAAATCTATTTTACAGAATTAAAACTAAGTTATTGTGAGACTCCAAATTGAAGGAATTAGAGGATTTAAATTGACATCTTTTGTTCATCTCGTGAAATCTTTCAGTTCAGTGTGCAGTAAAAGCAGAGTCTGGTTTAACTGGTGGAGGGCTGTGGAGAGCATAGCTGTGGGGATGAGGCCTGATTCTCACATGAATTCACAGTCCTATAAACACTCTGAATTCCTCTGCTGTTTGTCCAGATATCAGCTTTCAGTCTTTGATATGCGCTAAATGCGGGTTTGTTTGCACATTTTACGGGCGTCATTCACCGAAGGGACGTTACGCACAAAAAATACTCAAACCTGCCACTTTACATAGGCTACTGATGATTTAAAACCAAACATATAAGAGCTACTGGAGACTAAATCGGGATTAAAAGAATTTATTAGGTGTTGCACTATATTTTGAGTACTGGTTTACAGGCGATATAAACATATGGACAGAATAATAGTGTGTTTTCGGCTACAGGCTACTGAAGACAACACGGACAGTCAGACATAGAGACAGACAGATACATGAAGCAGGCAGGGAAGTGCTGTATTTACAGGATGCCTCTGAGCAGCAGCTTTACCAGAGGGCTTTGGTTCTTTTCTTTAGTCTTATTTTCCTTCATTTGTCTTCGTTTTCTTCCATTAGTTGACGTACACGAACACACGCACAGTCCGTCAGGAGTACCACGTCGAGTTGCTTATTTCTCCCAGTTTTCTGTTACTTTTCTCAGTTCAGTTTAACGTACAAACACGGCAAATACACCAAGTCCATTGAGTGAAACGGTCCACACAGCAGTAGCCTGCATGCTACGGTACGCTGCTCTTCACTTTGGCCACGAACTTCTTCTCCTTCACCCTCCTGTTCTGGAACCAGATGGTGATCTGACGCTCCGACAGGTTGGTCACCGCCGAGATCTTCCTCCTCTTGTCCTTGGTGATGAACTTGTTGGCTCCGTATTCTTTCTCCAGCTCTTTCAGCTGCACCTTGGTGTACGGTATCCGCTTCTTCCTGCCGCGGCGGAAAGGCGAGCCGTCATGCTGGTGCGCGACCACATCTGACAAAGAGAAGAGGACAGACAGGCGGTCTGAGGGCGAGGCTCAACACCGGGACACATTCCCACCCTGAAACACTTCTCCGGTTCTATCAGAGCACACAGCAGCTCTGGTGTGTTTAGTGGCTGTGGTTTTACTGGGAGGGGGACAGCGGACTGGACGTCCATCCTGCGACATGAGAGGAAACATGGAGGACGTCTGTCTGCAGGCTGCAGGACAAAGACGCTCTAGTTCAGCCTGACCTGCCTGCTGTCTCCAGATCTGCTGCATGTATCTGTGCATCGGCTGCAAATGAACAGCAGGGAACATGGAAACCACTGTGTTTCCTCTTGATTTGTGTTTTTAGAGATTTCTTTTCTTTTCTTTGCAGTGTTAATTGCACAGTTGTCCTGTGTGTGATTAATACATAAATAAGGACAGGATTGAAGTGAGCTGTCAAGCAGAGAATTATAACCCCGGCCTTCTTTAAATCCACACATTTCTACCCAGTTCAGTGACCTCACTGGGCTGACAGATTATTTTCTGTAGTTGCTATTATGACAAGTTTTCTATCTCGACATTATCTCTATATTTTGATCATCAGTCGCCTGATAATGAGATGATTATCAGATTAACATGTGGGTCAGTGTTCACCAACACTACATGACCTTTTGGTTCATAAATAGCCTCCAGCTTGGTGGAGCAGAAACTCAGATATTACACTTGTCCTCCACAGTCGTCCTCTCCGGTCTGAATATTCAACAGATGAGAACCCAGAGTTAATTTCTGTCATAGATTCACATCACTGTCATAACGTGGTGGCTCCAAACAGTTTGTTATTTGCAACTTTCAGTTGCACATAACGTCCTAAAAGCAGATGGGACTGTTTAAGGTTTGATTAACAGCAGCCACTAGTCTCTGCCTTAAGCACATTGCTTTGTCTATTGCAGAAAGAGCTGTCATATTAATTATGTAGCTTTATCTTAATTTATGAAGACTGTATTTAATTATCAGAGGACATGATTCATCAAATCATATTTCTTGGGGTACTTAAAAAGGAAGATCTATAATTCAACAGTAATGTCACACATTTCTAAATGACATCTAGCTGTAGGCCTTCAGCCTCCACTGTTAAAGAAGATTAAAAGCAGCATTTATTACCAGCCAGAGCGGATTTCCAGAGGTGTCCGGCCTGTCCCTGGTCCTTGGAGCAGTACATCTGTCCCCCCCAGCCGTTGGTTAGAGCCCAGGGCTGGTAGCTGTCCATGGGGAGCAGAGTGTCATGGCGCGGTTCCCCGGTGCCCAGCGTTTGGACCACCGACACGTCCAGGTAGCTGGCCATGGACTGGTAGGGGCTGGGGTAGCCGTGGTAAAACGCGAACTCCTTGGCTCGGTGGTTCGGATACTCGTCAGAACTCACCGTCGTGTCCATGTACTGCGAGCTGAGCGCGGCTCCGGCCGCCTGGGTGCACGACTTGAGAGATCCCCGACCCATCCTGCACGGGTAGTAACCGTTACCGAAGTAGCTGTAGGGCAACGCGGTAGCGGCGGAGGAACTCTGGTGCGGCACCGCAGCCGCCGGACACGGTCCCGCCGCGCACTGCTTTGCCGAAGACGCGACCGTGTCGCTGGAACCTGAAGCGGACACGTCCACAGTGGAGTAGCCAGCCGAAGAGTGCACCAGCCCGGACGGGTGACCCCCAAGAGCGGCGGCGGCCGCCGAATGCGCCATGATGTTGCGGCACTGACTCGCCGCAGTGGCGGCGGCGAAGTTACCGCTTCCCACCAGCCCCTCCATGTTCTTGTTCAGGTCGTCCAGGTTGTTGTCATACACAAACATTACCGTTTCCGCTGGCCAGCGAGGGTTTAGGACCAGAGAGGCTGTCATATGCGCTCCTTTTCCCGGTCTGGCCTCCGTTAGTCGCCGTTTCCTCTCAAACTCTGTCCGGTTTAGGCGCTGAACTGCTACATTGGCTGATGGAGGTGGACTGGGAATCTTCTGTGACCGCTGGTTCTCCTGAACACACGCAGCTGAGGTGATTTACTTGCACCGTAACGTGCACTGTCATAGCACGCGTGCGCTGCTGTGCTGCACCGTTTAGTGACGGCGCTCGCTCAGAGGCAAAGTCTCTCGGTAACCGGCCGGACCTCCGGTTACATCCCAGCCGCAGCCTTGACGCAACTAGCCCCCGGGACCAGAGGAGGAGGGAGGGCGTGTGTCCATTGGATGAGACCCGATGATCACGTGATGGGACAAGAGAAAAAAAGAGCAGAATAGACTTGTTGGGGATTGTCAGTCAAAGAAAAAATATTTTTATGAGGCTCGAGCTGTGGCACGAGAAGAGCGTGAGCTGATTCGGTTCAGCTTCCTGTCCCGCTCTGCCTTATAGTGCAGCTGCATTCTGTCAAACCCGAGTCTCTGATGTCCTGAAGTCTCCACAAAGAGTGACTTTATCTTTATGACCCCAGAAACTAAATTAAATCACTTCAACAGACATGTTCTGTGTGCGTAAATACGCACTGGGAACGCGCCCTGATGCAAAAGGACACCCGATATCTAAACTGCTGATTAATTTAGATCATTGCTGTTTAATTAAATGTAATTCTTAGTCTACACTGAACATAAATACACCTGCATTAAATACAAAGGTGAAAATGTGAAGTAAATAGAAATCACGATACGGTTTGAGAGAAAACAGAAGGTTGTTGCGTAAACATCCTGATCATTTTGGCACTCTAATTCTTACTATTGAACTCCAGTGTAAAAATGCTCAGAATCACACAGACTTATGGGCATATTTAAAGACTAATCTCTGCTGCCGAATACATGAAAAATATTTATCGTTGCTATAAAAATATAAACATCATAATATACCAGTAGTATTTCCATTTTCAAGGAACGATTATTGAATTAATTGTACCCTCCTGCATACGTCTCAAACTGGATTTATGTGTTTTTAGTTCCCGCTCTCCCACCGTCTGACTGAAGGAAGCGTAAAGGGGATTTATAGAAGGGATTTGGAGGTCTTAAGATTTGAGAAATATGGCTTCGGTTCAAAGAGCCTCGGAAAGGTTTTCACGGCACTTCTGAGTCTCCATATTTGCGTAATCATTTCACTACCTGCTTATGGTTTAGAATTTATGTGAGACGAGGTCGACGCTTCGCCTGAAGCAGTTTGGAATGAATTCTTCTTTTCTGGGCTTTAAGTCAGAGACGTAGGTTAGGATGAACCTCTGAATGCGTCACACTCATGCAGGCAGGATGAACCTGAAATTAACTGTCAGGTTCTGCAGAAACACACGAGAATCGAACCTGTGTGATTTTACGTCTAAACGTGTGCGCATGGTGTTACTGAACATCAGAATTCTGGAGCAGGAAGAACCCAGCATGCTTGGTGCGGCAATAATTCTGAATCTTGTTTGTCTGTAAATATACATTTAGCATGTTTAGCCTCCAATGAGCTTCACGAGTTTTATACATACAGGTGGAAACATTCAGACTGCTCATTATTTTTAGACAGAATGTTCTGTGGCCTATTTTTTATTTCAGCTTTTTGCGTTAGATCTCATTTGAAGACGCAGTGGAGTGGCAGGAAGCAGGTGTGAAGCTTCTCCAGGTGATGGAGGCAGAAGCAGCAGCAGAGCGGAGCAGTAAACACACAGATGTGGCAGTTTTCTCTCCGCGTTATTCCACTGCGCAATGTGGGCCTTTACAGAGAGAGGAAATAAACCTCCAGAACTGTTGGTCCGTCATTTAGTGGAGACTAAATTAATAATTCTGCATGGTAAGAGGTGACATCAGTGCACCAAAACTCCCCCCCCCCCAAAAAAAAAAAATAAATAAAATAAAATAAAATAAAATAAATAAATAGACGGAATAAAAATAAAGCATTTTAAAATTACTCCAACACAGTTCAAATGCGCCTGAATTTAAAAGTAGAAGGACGAGGTGAATTCAAAACGTGTTGACATAAAATCTGCCCTTTACAGTCCGTGTTTGATAAACAGAATACGGTTTCTTTCAGATATTTTTACACATGGCACTAATGGCATTTATTCAAACGTGCACGTTTTAAAAAAACAAAAAACTATAATAATAAACTATTAAAAAAAATCATTCAATGTTCCAACAGGAACCACATTAATAGATCTTGCTAGTTTTTGCAAAGGGAACATGACAAAGTAAAACGAAAATAAAGCAAAATAACGTTTAAATATAATATAAAAACATAATATTCTCTGTATGTATAAATATAGATACACGTCATACGTTTACCAAAATAAGAAAGAAAAAAAAAAGTACTTCTTAGTTAATTCCATTTTGCTGAATAGTTTCCACTTAAAACTGAATTCTCCAGAAAGACTGAGCGTTTTTGCCAAACTACAGGGACAGAACAGATAAACCAAAATAAATAGCCCCCACTATTAATAATAATAAATAGTAAGTCTAAGTAAGCAAGAAGCTGTTTGGGCTGCGAACGAAAAGCTTCAGTAAACACCACATAAATGGATATCACCTGAGTAATGTTCTTCTATTATAGAACTACTAGTTTCAGATATATTTCAGGTGAATGTGCCGATAATATACCTGGATCAGGACAGGACTGAATTAAGGCCAGCAGAGTTCTATTTTGAAAAGCTTCGTGTTGAAATGTTCAGAAACTGCAGTGTGGGAGACAGAAACAGAAAAACATCCGCACACACACACACACACGCTAGCACAAGCCACCCAGACAGCCAGTCTCTGTCCCATAGTGTGGTCTGTGGTGTTGGTGGGGGGGTCAGACGGGCCCCTGGGGGTCAAGGTCAAGTTTAACACGGAAAGAGAGAGGAGGGAGGAGGGCAGCAGACAGGAAGACAGACAGATGGAAGGAGCTCAAGTTCAAGGCCGCTGCACACCTTGAAGCTCCTTCTGTCTGTCTGTCTGTCTGTCTGTCTGTCTGTCTGCTGTGACACAGGACACACCACGCTGCTGTCTCAGTGATGGACACAGACCAGGCCCAGTATAACCAGTTTAACCAGTTTAACCGGAATGAAGGCTGCTGCTCGCTGCGGAATCAATCATTAACCAAAGTCAGTCCTCTGTAACATTTAAAAACTCATCACAGAAACTGAAAATCAATTCAAACCTCATTAATTTTCCTCCAAAATGACCCACAATGCGTCACTTTAGCAAAATGCTCACCAGCTTCTCAGTTTTATGTCCACGTTTCTGCATTTTCTCACAGTCTGAGCAACGGGCTGCAGTTTTCTGCACGCTTTTTCAGTCTGAAATAAAAACAAGCTGTCTGTGAAAGTGAATGTTTTAAAAACCAGACATATGTCTCACAGTTTCATATATATTTTTACTTAATTTTTGAAAAAAAATAAAGATAAACGAGAGCGAGAGAGAAATAGGTCTCTGATGTGTCATCCTTATTTATTTTTTTACCATATCTCAGAAAAAACTGAACTCTTGGTGTGAACGACACCCAGATTTTTCCACCTCTGCCTTCTCAGAACCTATTTCTCAGTCCATGATTGGTAAAGAGAGCGATATTAGAGTAAATACAGTAACTAAGGGGGGATTTCAGGACTGCAGAATCAGAGCTGCTCTGTTTGGGCAGGTTCATTCCGTGCGTAAATGCGCATATATGATAGGAGCTACTTCCTGGTATTTTTTGAGCCTCCATACTGTAACCCATTCTGTGTGCACTGACTGATGATTGACATGACGGCAAATTCTCCCTACAGTGAAAACAGACAAAAACTTTAAAGGAAATATGAGAAACGCAGCGTAAGGGCGCCTGATCAGAGGCTTTATTTAGGCTGCTGAGTAGTGGAACGTTTAAAATCACATCCACTGCTGCACCGACTCACCTGAAATCTATGTTAAAGCTGAATCCTGTTGTACGATTATTTGTTTCGACTCTGTTTAACAATTTTCAGTGAAATGCTTCAGACTGCTTTGCGCATGACAGTAAATCCACGCCTTGGTTCCGTACAGGCCTCAAAAGTCTCGCAGCGGTTCCATTACGCACTGAATTTAACGTCGTTTACTGTTATTATTTCTGAAATTACGCAACTATTTCAGCTGATATACCGAGTTTCACTTGGAATTCTTCTTTTCAGTTCGATACTTAAATAATTTGGGGTATGTTTGGCTGTAAATGTAGATACACAGTTCACTGACGCACATTAAACACAATCTAAAAATATAAATATGATAACAGAGAGTTGACATCTAAAAAGGTTAAGGGTTGGAGGGCGGTGACACAAATATGCTGCCGAAAAATCAACAACATGCCGAATGAATTTAAAGTGTCATTGAGTGTTTTATCCTCTGCTGGAGCTCAGTCCTGATCTGATGGTGTTTTATTCATATTTTTCTATTGTTACAGCTGCACAAACAGCGTTAAAGCGACTTATACAAATGATTATTTTAAAAGTAAATTTAACCAGATCCTTTCATGGTTTTCAATACTATTTTGCATTAAGCGCTTTTCTGGATTGCGCGTAATCTTCGTGTGGAGTTCGGCCCTGGATTTGGAGAGGTCTGTAGCTGCACATGTCCTAATCTCTGAACACTGTAAAACATTTAAAAAACAACTACAAGTTTGCAACAAATGACGGTTGTTTAACAGGTTTTTCATATAAAATAACTGGTAAAGTCATAGAAAAAAAGGAAGCTATTAATTTAAAAGTTATGTCAGACTGTTTATAGTCAACTCTGTAAATAAATATCTGCAACAAAAGACAGTAATTTTCTGTTTTCTGTTATTTGACAGTAAAATGTCACTATTTTACTGTACTTGCAAATAACTAGAAAAATATCAGCATTTAGCAAAAGAAAAAAATATATTATGGATTGGAGAATAATTTTTTTTAGAATGGCAGCTATTTTCACGTTATTAATAACATTATTAAATTAACATTCAACAGCTTTAACAAAGTGTTAAAGATTCTTTAATTGTGTTATAATGATATGAGTGGTAATCATTACTCTAACAGATTTAAAAACTGTACATAAACTAATGAATATGATCAAATATTAATAAACAAATAATTTCAAAAAACATTTAAGTTAAATTTTAGAGTTAACTTAAAGATTAATTTACATAAACTAACAGGCCTTTTTTTTTAAATTGTGCAAAAAAATAGATTTTTTTGTTTACAGATATTAATGAAAAAAATTTAACCAATTAGTAATAATGTTCTCAGAGCACCGATGCTTCACTATTTATGAACTAACAGCAGCATAAATAATAATGATATGACAGTCAGAAGGATAAAACCAGGACTATTACTTTAACATTTTCATTATCTTTTGCTGCTAAGTTCTTTGCATGACTTTTACCATTAATGGAGTATTTTTATTTTGCTGTATTTTACTTTACCTAAATATTTTTACCACTTCTAATTAAGAACACAGATCCATAGGACAACAAAATAAGATGTAGTAGAATAATAATACGGGTTAATAATAACCTATATATGTATTTAAACTGAGCAAGATTGAACACAGACATCAGCAGACATCAGGTTTCAGCAGCAGCCTCATAGATCTGTCTGTCTGCCTGCCTGCCTGCCTGCCTGTCTGTCTGCCTGTCTGTCTGCCTGTCTGTCTGTCTCTCTGCCTGTCTGCCTGTCTGTCTCTCTGCCTGCCTGTCTGTCTGCCTGCCTGTCTGTCTGCCTGTCTGTCTCTCTGCCTGCCTGCCTGCCTGCCTGTCTTCCTGCCTGTCTGTCTCTCTGCCTGCCTGCCTGCCTGTCTGCCTGTCTTCCTGCCTGTCTGTCTCTCTGCCTGCCTGCCTGCCTGTCTGCCTGTCTTCCTGCCTGTCTGTCTCTCTGCCTGCCTGCCTGCCTGTCTGTCTGCCTGTCTGTCTGTCTGCCTGTCTGTCTCTCTGCCTGTCTGCCTGTCTGCCTGTCTGTCTCTCTGCCTGCCTGTCTGTCTCTCTGCCTGTCTGTCTGTCTGTCTGTCTCTCTGCCTGCCTGTCTGTCTGCCTGTCTGCCTGTCTGTCTGTCTCTCTGCCTGTCTGCCTCCCTGCCTGTCTGTCTCTCTGCCTGTCTCTCTGCCTGTCTGCCTGTCTGTCTGTCTGTCTGTCTGCCTGTCTGTCTGTCTCTCTGCCTGTCTGCCTGTCTGCCTGTCTGTCTCTCTGCCTGCCTGTCTGTCTGCCTGCCTGTCTGTCTGCCTGTCTGTCTCTCTGCCTGCCTGCCTGCCTGCCTGTCTTCCTGCCTGTCTGTCTCTCTGTCTGCCTGCCTGCCTGTCTGCCTGTCTTCCTGCCTGTCTGTCTCTCTGCCTGCCTGCCTGTCTGCCTGTCTTCCTGCCTGTCTGCCTGCCTGTCTGCCTGTCTGTCTCTCTGTCTGCCTGCCTGTCTGCCTGTCTTCCTGCCTGCCTGCCTGCCTGTCTTCCTGCCTGCCTGTCTGTCTGTCTGTCTGTCTGTCTATCTGTCTGTCTGTCTGCCTGTCTCTCTGCCTGTCTGTCTCTCTGCCTGTCTGTCTGTCTGTCTCTCTGTCTGCCTGCCTGCCTGCCTGTCTTCCTGCCTGTCTGTCTGTCTCTCTGCCTGTCTGCCTGTCTGTCTGTCTGTCTGTCTCTCTGCCTGTCTGTCTCTCTGCCTGCCTGTCTGTCTCTCTGCCTGTCTGCCTGTCTTCCTGCCTGTCTGTCTCTCTGCTTGTCTGCCTGCCTGTCTGCCTGTCTGTCTCTCTGTCTGTCTGTCTGTCTGTCTCTCTGCCTGTCTGCCTGCCTGTCTGTCTGCCTGTCTGTCTCTCTGCCTGTCTGCCTGTCTGTCTCTCTGCCTGTCTGTCTGTCTGTCTCTCTGCCTGTCTGCCTGCCTGTCTGCCTGTCTGTCTCTCTGCCTGTCTGTCTGCCTGCCTGTCTGCCTGTCTGTCTGTCTGTCTGTCTGTCTCTCTGCCTGTCTGTCTGCCTGCCTGTCTGCCTGTCTGTCTGTCTGCCTGTCTGTCTGTCTGTCTCTCTGCCTGTCTGTCTCTCTGCCTGTCTGCCTGCCTGCCTGTCTCTCTGCCTGTCTGTCTCTCTGCCTGCCTGTCTGTCTGTCTGCCTGTCTGTCTGTCTGTCTGTCTCTCTGCCTGTCTGTCTGTCTGTCTGTCTCTCTGTCTGCCTGCCTGCCTGTCTGTCTGTCTGCCTGTCTGCCTGCATTCTGTCAGCTGATCTGTAAACCAACATATCTGCTGGTGTGTATAAGTTATGAAACTGTCTATAAATCTCCTCCTGACATCTGATCTGTGTGGTTAACGGCTTGTCAAGTTTGTCCTGAAAGAAATGTCAGCGAGCAGCTCCTGTTTGGACGCACAGAGAAGTATGACAGTGGTAGGAAATAGAGATTCTCAGGCCTCTGGTTTCTGAATGTTTGTCCTGATGGACATCAGAGATACTGACGTCCTTAGGGAGTCTCTGTGTAGCCATGCTGTGTTAATGTTTTTGTATCTCTGTGGTCATTTTGTGTCTCGCTGGAGTCATTTAGATAGATAGTGCATGATCATATATTCTCTTTCTAGTTGTTTTGTGTCTTTTTGTGGTGGTTTTATGTGTCTTTGTAGCCTTTTTGCATCTATTTGTACTTGTTTTGTGTCTCTTTCTAGTTGTTTTGTGTCCCTTTGTTTTGGTTTTATCTCTCTTTGTAGTTGTTTTTTATTACTTTGTAGTTGGTTTGTGTTTTGCAGCAGTTTTGTGTCTGTGTGTGGTTGTTTTCTGTCTCTTTGTAGCAGTTTTTTTTATCCGTTTGTAGTTGCTTTAAGTCTGATAGTAGTTGTTTTGTGTCTCTGTGGTTATTCTGGGTCTCTGTGGTGGTTTTGTGTCATTAAGTGTATCTTTGTAGCCTTCATGAGTCTATTTGTAGCTTTTTTTGTTCTGTCTGTAGTTGTTTTTTTGTTGTTTTGTAGTCATTTTGTGTCTCTCAGTTGTTTTGTGTCTCTGCAGTAGTTTTGTGTCTGTGTGTGGTTGTTTTCTGCTTCTTTGTAGTTGTTTTTGTCGGTTTGTATTTTTTATGTCTCATAGTAGTTGTGTTGTGTCTCTTTGCAGTTATTCTGGGTCTCTGTGGTGGTTTTGTGTCACTTTGTGTATCTTTGTAGCTTTTATGAGTCTCTTTGTAGCATTTTTGCATCTATTTGTGGTTGTTCTGTGTGTCTTTGTAGTTGTTTTTGGTCTCTTTGTGGTGGTTTTGTGTCATTTTGTGTCACAATCTGCTGTAGTTATTTTTATATGACTGTGAATTAGAGCAAAGTAAATGTGGATGTAGTGCAGTGAATGGGTTCTATTTGATGTCTTGGAGTAAATTAGGTGCTTTGAGCTCTATAACACATCAAAAATAAGATCCAAAGCACTCATTTTAAGTAATCTATTTAACACAAAAGACACCCAGAGGGAGAAATGTCCTTCATATCCAGTTAAAAATAACTTAAATGAAGGCAAAGTTGCAGATCAAGAGAAGATACATCAGGTTTTCCTGGAGTTAACACAAAGCGTCTTCCCTAAAAACTACCGGATGATCATTTCATACTGAGAACCAAACTAACTGGATTTTAGAAACTAAGTATGAGGGTTTTTTCACCTGGTTACATCTGCAGCTTTTGCTTTATCTTAAGCATCTTTATTACCTTCATGAGCTGAGTTCTGAGGAGGTCTCACAATCACAAAACTCTATGTTGAAGCAGTTTATTTCATTACAAAAAACAGAGACCATACATGTTTATTGGTTCTTGTTGTCTCTGACATCCCCAGTTTCGTCTGTTTCTGCTTCCAGTGCATTTTCCCTTCTGTTAGTTTACATGACGGACAGCTTCGCCTTCCTTACAGAACTCTGCAGATAGGAAGATGAGCAGATGTTCTGTCTTAAATCACAGATCACCACCAGTTGATTTAATACTTTGAGTAGAAAAGCTTAAAGTTTAAGCACCTTTGTCAGGATTGTAGGTCCAGTCTGGTTCTCCGTGGAAACCCAGGCAGCCCGCCTGCTTCTTGAAATGTTCCATATCGGAGTCCTTCACAGTCGTCTTGTTACCTGGAATCACAATACAAACACGGCTGGATGTTTCTGCTATAAAATGAGTCATTCTTTATCTAATACTGGTTCCTTCATACCTAGAAGATAAACCGAGCGAGCCTTGAACTCATGAGAGTCAGATGGATTTTCAACCCTAAAGGCTTCCAGGATTTTCTTGATGTTGTCGCAGTGCTGTTGATGCTGAAGACCAGGCAGCCTTCACAGGTAGGCAGGATATGGAACCCTGTCTGTATGTCAGCGACTGGAAATATAGACAACGCAAGAAACATTTCAGATAACCAGAGCTGTCCAGCTGAAGTAGGCAGTTTACTGTATTTTCCTCATAGACTGAAGACCTAGTCTCTGGAGGCATGACTTAAATTAATAAAAAACTAAGAAACTAACAAGGATCGTAAAAAGCAGATGTAAAAAGAAGCTTGAAATAGGTACAAAACTAATTAAAAAAACATAAAACGATGAAAAGAGATTCAAAACCCATGAAACACACTGAACTAAAATGAATAAAAAGAGACTAATAAAAGAGTCCTTGACCAGAAAAAGAGATATAAACATATTAAAAATAGATGTAAAATAAATAAAAGATACACTAAAAAGACAAAGTATGACTAAGTGAGATGTAGTTTCACCTAAAAGACTTAAAACAAGTTTATTTGTTTATGTGTTTATTTACTTAGAGCCCCATTACTACCATATAGACAGAAGCTATTAGTTTAGTCATAAGTTAAAAGAGAGTAAAACATGTAAAAAACAATTAAAAGAAACATGAACAACATGTAAAGCAACCTTAAAGACATAAATGTTTAAAATACTTGCAGCCCTGATCTGTCCACAGTAGAAACTTTGACTTTCAGATGTGTTGGTGATCTGATCTGGAAACTTACAGAGTCCTCTGGCCGTGTCGTCTTCGATGGTCAGGTTTGTCTTTGAACCGATGCAGGTTCCATTCCTGGACAATCATCAGAGCAGAAAGGGACTTCAGGTCCTGACAGAGGGGTTTTTTAGGACATTTCATGCACGGTGGCTTGAAAAGGTTAATTTAGCTGATTAAATCATTGGAAAGCTACAGAAAAGGCTCATAAGTGGACCTTGAATTGAGGTACAGTTATAGTTGTGATTCAGAACAAGTACTAGTTGACCACATCAAGTATTAGTTTTGAATATAAAGAAGCAGATTAATAGTCTTTCAGAGTCTTTCTATCCATTTTACAGCAGTAGCAGCCGTCAGAGCACGGATCTTTATCTCCAGAGTGAAAATGTCAGTTGTGACCGGTCTAGTTTACAGACGTTGTTGTGTGTTCTGCTGTGTTACTCACATGTTGTTCGCCTCAGTTATAACAAGTCCACCGTCCTCTCCTGCTGTGATGTTCAGCCAGGAGCTGTGAGTATGATTCATGATGGCTTTAAATAAGTCATTATTGGTGTAGCCGACCAGGAGGTGTGTCCTGCCGTGCAACTGAACACAAACAGGTCAGAAAGTCACAACACACACACCTTTCATCAGCAGAAACACAACTAAATGCTGAACCTCAGCACCGAGTGGGTGGTGAACAGCTGAATTCCAACTCTCAATCTTCTTTAGAGGATTGTTTCACAGGACATGTTTGTACTCTGACTTTTCCTATATTGTTGGAGTCACAGGAGCCTGGAGGAGCTTTTTGGGACTCCTCTCCATTATCGAGGAACCTTTTCAGTTTAAAAACATTCCGTGAAGAAAACCTACAACTTGATTCACATGAAAACAAGCTACCAGCAGATTCAGCAGTTCATCAGCATTTCTTTCCAGAGCCAGGGTCACCAGCTGCATTTCCACATTTTAAAGTCAGAAATCTGACTTTTCAGTCAGTTTAAACCCAGAATTTTAACTTTTAACTCAGAATTCTGACTTCGATCTGAGTTTTCCTACTTTTTAAAGTTTGATTTTTATCCCACATTTCTGAATTTAAAGTCAGGCTTTCAAAAAATATCTGTTTTTACAGAAGCCTTAACTGATTGTCTTTGGTAGAAATCAACTCCTGAAGTCTGTTTTTCTCTGGTAGAAGTTTAGTTTCTTCTTCTTTGAGGATTTCCAGCA
Source organism: Amphiprion clarkii (assembly GCA_027123335.1). Taxonomy (NCBI): domain Eukaryota; kingdom Metazoa; phylum Chordata; class Actinopteri; family Pomacentridae; genus Amphiprion; species Amphiprion clarkii. The sequence goes on from CM049583.1 coordinate 32,126,230, forward strand.
GTCAGTAAATGACTAGTTTGTCTATTACAGTCGCGTATAATGTAGGTAGCAGCGACACTTTCTGATGACGCTATGCAGCTCAGTTTAGTTGCTCCAAAGCAGTTAATGGTAATCAGCCTAATCTACGTTTTCTACTTGCAGGAGTAGAAATCCAGGTAGCTTCTTTGTTGCTGGTTCTAAAGCTGCAGGAGGACAGCTGCCAGATGTGATGTGAATGCAGGTTGTTGTTGTAAAACTCAGCTGATGTCACGTAGAGATACTTGGAGATGGAACTTAGATCTGGCTCTAAGACATGAGAGGAACGGACTGAGAGACTGAAGCAGAAAGCAGCAGGTATTTACCACCGAGGGGTCGGCCATGGACAGAGGATGGATCAGCGGCTCACATTCTTCAGCCGTCAGAGCCGAGCTGCTCACAAACAGCACCGCAAACAGGAAATGGCCTCTGAGCCACAGGTTCATGATGATGTCCAGCTCCAGACACTCTTCAGGAATGGACCAAGCGTCTCCGAGCCGCCGGGCTTTTATACGAGCTCCTGCAATCCTCTGGGTTTTTCCAGCAGGGGTTTTCTGTTTAGTCCAGCGTTGCATAAGAGACATTTCACCTCTTACCTGACTGCTGGTTCAAAGAGCATATCAGGATATAACTCAGCTAAACGATTTCATAATAACGCTGTTTGTACTTTGTACGCCAATCGTTTGCTTTTTTGTTTAATCGCCCTCAGAAACCAAGGACACGCAAACACACTGAATGTACAGCAGGACTGGATCCAGATAAAACCTGCAGCTGGACCTCTGCTGAAAGATCCTAAATCTGAATTCACAATGAACGCAGAAAGAAGACAAACTGTGAAGACTGAAAACTCTTATTTTCCACTCTCTTCATGTTCAAAGTGGAAGTGAGTGGACAGAATCAGTGTCCTGGACATTCATTTAACTAAAGAAGAGAATCCATCAGCAACAATACTGGGAAAAGACCACCACAGTATTAATAATAATGATAATGATCTAATCGGTAAGATTCTTATGCAAGGTTTGTATAATCCAGCCTCCTCACTGCCCACTGTTTGAGAGGTGAAACATTTAGAATGAGCAGTCCACCCCTTTATTTACTCTAGAGCTGCTTAAACAAACTCTAAAATGTGTCATCCATCAGCAGAACACACCAACATACCGGAGTGTTCATGAACTCCCAGCATCTGAGGGACCAAAGACCAGCTGGATTACTTTTACTATTGATGCTAATGATAGGAAAATCATAGCATGTTGTACAGCTAATGTGGCTAAAGTCATGTTTGTAAATGCGAACTGGTTCTCAATCGTGTTACCCGGTTAAATGAAGGTCAAATAAAAATAAATAGTGGATGGATGGAGTGCATGGAATAGCCTATTAAGATTACATGTTAACTAGCAGTCTATTTCTAATCTGCTAAGTGATGTTTTCTGACAAACAGAAACAGGTTTTAACAGAAGGTCTGCAGAAACTGTGGCAAGACGGACGATGGGCATTCCATTCACGATCCGGCGTCCAACTGATGACTGGAGTCCGAATATATTGTGTGAAGGTAGTTGGCTGATTGGCTCTGGCACACCTGCTCCTGCTTCCGCTGGTCATCAGGATTGCTCTCACCTGAGCCACGAATACCTAAAAAGGAAATAAGAACAAGGGGAGGGAGGGGCCCTAACCAGAGCAGCAGTGGCAGGCCTGGCACAGGCCTTCCCCACAGGTTCTTAAAATGTAAGAATGCATGGTGTGCGCTGAGTTTTTTTATGGTTGCACAGGTTTGAGCAGGGTGTACTGAGAACTGGGAGGTGTTTTTGTTCTGATCTGCAACAAGCAGTGCTTTAGTGGCATGTAAGTAAATGTATTTATCGTGTTTGCTGTTACTGAGATGTGTGCGTGAGAATCTGACCTTATATTATACCAATAACCAAGTCATTGCCTAAAACACAGCACTATTTTAAAACATGTTACCAAATCATAGAAAATGTTAGCCAGGCTTGAGAAAAACCACATGGTGGTGTTCGCTAAAACCCAACAAGTGGCTCATGAATATGTTTTTAATACATGTTTTTTTTTTTACACCATTTTCACATTTGTTTAACAGTCTATATTGAGTTTAACATGTGTGTAGTTTAAACTTCACTGCCCTCCACAGTCCTGAACTCCATTTGGGACATGACTGTATTCAGTAAGAGGATTTTGTCTGCTTAATTTTATCATTTTCCAATGGAACCAGGGCAGGGCTGGTATTAGTTGTGCAGTGCGGCCGTCGCTCCGCCTTCTTGCAGCACACAGCAGCATGCCAGCCTCCCGTTTAACTCCATACTTCACTATTACTGCAGCTCATTAAAGCGCCTGCAGCCGTACCTGATGCCTGTGTGAAATCGGGCTGTGAAACTGTAGAAATTGAAGCTGGGTGCAGTTACTTTCCCACTCTGGCCTCCTTCATGTCCACCAGCAGAGACAAAGGCAGAGTCTCAACTGTTCCATCCTGATTATTAGAAGCCAGAGATGCTGAGTTTGTCACTGAAGAACTGCTGTTCTTTCTTCAGTTCCTCAGTTTGGAAGATTTCAACACTCAAGAGGAAAACGGATTGTGTCCCATTTTGTTCTCTACACGTTACAGTGACTTTGACTTAAAAGTTTCTCATGAAATTGCAAAACAACCCTCTGAAATACTCTAAAATGGTTTAGATTCTGCTTTGCTCTTTGTTATCTAACAGATTTTGCTGAGATTATATAATCTATTTTATTTGTACATGAAAGTCCAAAAATGTCATGAAAATAAGTGCTTCACTTTAATTTCTACATCTCTGTGGTGTTCATGACTTCGTTCTGGATCTAGTTTGTGTTATTTTATGGAGTCTTGTAATCTCATGTCGGCCCAGTGGATTAAATTACCAGGAGAACCTGAGGCTAAAATCATCTTAGACCCCCTTGGATCCCAGTGTTAGTTTAGTCAGTGAGGACTAAAGATATTCGTTGACCTTGTTCTCACAAATCAAATGTACAAAATGTGTAAAGCTGTGCATGTTGTTGGTCCCCATCAATCCAAATTCACTTTAAAGAGATTGTGTGGAAGCAGTTGAGGTTCTGTGAGTCGATGTTTCTATCCTTCCTTTTGTTTCTTCATGTGGAAAAGACACATAAATATTCTCATCAATGGTATTATTTAAAGGAATTCAGCAATGCACCAATATAGACAGTGAAGAAAGATGTCACTAGAAAGTAAATCTGGATGTAAACAAGGCAGGTTTCACATTTTTACAAAAAAAATCATCTTTGTAGATGTTTACCTGCAAGGAACTGTCTGTATGATGCAGAAATTTGTATTACCTCAATGGAAGAATGCACAAATGCAGTGTTTAAAAAGACGTGCCATTTACATCATTGCACTTCTGCTCTAGTTTGAAGTAGAAGTCCAAACAAAAGCCTTTAAATAATACATAATAACACATTATATTTGCTAAGGTCAATTAGTTTAGCTCATGAAAAAGTAGATTTTGACTAAGAATCATTTTCTTAAATTTTTACCTGCAAGGAACTGTCTGGATGAAGCACAAATTGTATTACTTCAATTTAGGAATGCACAAATGCAGAGTTCAACAATGCAGGTTATTCAGATTTATGCACTTCTGCTCTAATTTAAAGCAGAGGTGCAAACCAACCCTTTAAATAATACAAAACAACATGTTATATTTGCTAAGGTCAATTATTTTGGCTCATGAAAAGCAGTTTTTTTTTAAAACCTTTTTTACCTGCAAGGAACTGTCAATATGATGCAGAAATTTGTATTACCTCAGTGTCAGAAAGCACACACATGAAGAGGAAAAGAAGAAGTGCACACCTGTCCCTTGAAATAATACAGAAGAGCACATAGTTTATCTTATGATAAAGTAGATTTTGGCCTACTTCCCATCTATAAGACAGGACTTCAAGCTGAGCTAATGATACAGGATTTAGTAATTCAGCTGAAATTATACTCTGTGGTGGTGCATATCCAAAAAACTGCATTTGATGAGAAATCACAGCAGACCTAATGAACTTTCTCTGAGCGCCTCGGGGCAGTTTGGTAGCTCTCCATGTGACACCGTCCTCATCGTTACCACTGGAAGCACCATAAACTACAGACCAGAGGCTGAACACTCAGCTGTCTGCAGCAGCAGCCACTCTTGATTCTGGTGCAGTGGATGTTAACTCTTTCCACTCCGGAGGTCCCTGTACTTGGAGCAGGATGTATCTGTAGTAAAAATCCAACCAGCGCCTGCAGGTCCCCAGTCTGACTACAATGAGGGTCACTAACTCGTAGTTTACTCTCAATATTTTGATCAGGTGGAAGTAAAAATGTCAGTTTTTTTCCCTGAAATTCGTCAAACACCACCTGGCCTCGTAATAAAGATACACATTTATTGTATTTCAAATTTCTCCCATGTGTCTCTGATCCATAGAGCTGAAGTTTGGCTTTGCAGTTTTGCAGCTGTTAGTGGCTGATTATGGAGATTTTTCAAGATGTACTTTTAGTAGAAATTGCAAAAAACAACCCAGACTCCCACTTTTATCCATGTGCTAACATAACTGCAGGGTTTTCTAATCATCAATGATCCTTTCAACACCATTAGCTAACACAATGTAGCATTAGAACACAGGAGTGATGGTTGCTGGAAATGTTCCTCTGTACCTCTATGGAGATATTCCATTAAAAATCAGCTGTTTCCAGCTACAATAGTCATTTACCACATTAACTATGTCTAGACTGGATTTATCATTCATTTCATGTTATCTTCACTGAAGAAAAACTGCTTTTCTTTCATAAATAAGGACATTTCCAAGTGACCCCAGACTTGATGAACAACACATCACCATTTTTCATTCCTGAATGCCAAATACTGAATAGTTTAGCTGCAATTCCTGTATTTTTTTTTCTCTGCAGATGCCCTATCATGAAAACTAGATTTTAATACGACTCTTAGCTTGAATATTAAATGCAGCCAATTATTTCCATCAGCACTGATAACTCTGGTGCTGCCCAGTTCATTGTTTGGTGTCCTTGAACTTGACCTTGTTGAGCCTTTAACAAGAGAAGAGCAGCTGTGTGTGTGTGTGTGTGTGTGTGTGTGTGTGTGTGTGTGTGTGTGTGTGTGTGTGTGTGTGTGTGTGTGGGGTGTAACTTTTTCTTTTCTTCTTTTATTTTTTACAAGATAAATAGTAAAATAAAATGCTACTAGAACTGATTATCCTACAGGCCGACTCGTTCTAACTTGTCTTTAGCCAAACTGTCCAATTTAAATTTCCTTTTCATTGGGTCTAATTTCAAAATAAAATCAGTTTTTGCTGTTTTCTACTACTTAAAATACAATTTATTAAAATAAAGCAGTCATTTTCTCTTTTGAAAAAGTAAATCCTTTTATTTCTAAATGTACACTAGCTTTTAATCCCCATGAAATTCATGAATAAATAGTTGTCTTTTACTAAATGGTGTTCTGTGCATCCTGCAGCATCTCATACAGTGATTCAGGAGTTAATTCTGCTGGATAGAATTGTAAAAGTTATGAGAATAATGTCAGAGAGAAAAATAAAAAAAAGATCAAGAATTGTTCGTAAATCATTCAGCTGCCTTTTTAAAAAAAAAAAACATTCCCTTCCTCTCCATATTTTTTTGTGCAGATGCTCAGATTTTCATCATCTTCAACGACACAAAGCTGAATATTTTTGGATTTTGAGCATTTCAATGTCGTCTCCATTTCAGTTTGGATTTTTATTTTTGCTTTTACTTGTGTTTACAGATTAACTGCGCGTCTCTCCGACAAAGAGGGTTTAAAGGGGGATTTGGGCCTTAACACAATAAATTAATGAAAAATGCGAAGTGAGTTCGTTGAGAAATAATAACTGTTTAATGAAATAAAGACAGAGAACTGATAGATAGGTAGATAGATAGATAGATAGATAGATAGATAGATAGATAGATGGATAGATAGATGGATAGATAGATAGATAGATAGATAGATAGATAGATAGATAGATAGATAGATAGATAGATAGATAGATAGATAGATAGATAGATAGATAGATAGATAGATAGATAGATAGATAGATAGATAGAAATACGTTAATGTGTGAATTCCACAGTCAGTGTAGGTTATTAAGTTATTTTTATTCACATTGAACGGTCGACAGCAGCATGACATCATATTTAATTCTTTATTCATATAGTAACCAAGACAAGTTTGGAGAAATTACGCGCAGTGCTGTCGGAGAATGCGTAAAGACGCACTGATGGATGGAAAATTAAACTTACTGTAGACCACAGATACTAAATGAAAATCAGGCAGGAGTCGAATATTTCTCCACAGTTAATGTTATAATAATAATAATAATTTAAAAAAAAACCATTACAAAGTTTACATTTTCGACCAGAACACGAGAAGAAAACAAGTAACTTTCACGGGACTGAAATCATTTACAGCAGGCCCGAAGATTTCCACAACGGAAGATGGGCCAGTTATCCATGCTCATATTCATATTTATATTATTATTGATAGTAGTAGTTTTATAATTCGTAGTAGAAGTAGTAAAACGTGAATTGTTCAGGTCGTGAATGGATGAAGATGTCCGGCTGACGGTTTGATTCCCGGTTTGTCTCCGTTTAACGGGTCACTGTGTCTGTCTGCAGACTGTGATGGACAGAGTCGGTGTGACTTCATTAAATCATCCGGACTCCATACTCTAACTGAAAGCAATTTTTATATTACACTGGATTCATTTATTTCACCTCGAAACATCCTCGTTTTGTGCCTCCTGTAAGAGGCAAAGAAAATCTACTTGGTACCAGATAATCCCGGTGTTTGGGGGCCGCAGATAACTGATGCACACAAATAATATGGACTGTTACAGCTGCAGAAGTCTAGACTAAGAAGTGTTTTATGCTTCTCTGCTGCTGCTCTCACTTACAGGGATGAAGATGATCTTTTATCTCCTCTACAGGCCCGTCGACCTGCTGCATATTTCATGTTAAGCATTTTATTTTGAAAAGTCATTGCTATGTGCATTAAAGTGTCTGAACAAAGCAGGAATAAGAAACACAAATCAGCTCATCCACAAAACCACAGTGAACCTTTTTAGATGTAAGAATGAAAGAAGAGGCTCTGAGGCTGAGAAGTGTGTGTTTCCTTGTTCAATTTTAAAGTTCCCTGTCCTCTGGATGTTCATTTAGTTTTTCACATAGAACAGCTTCATTTAGATTCCAAAGCAGATATCCTGATTCTCACCACCTCCTCCCCAAACCTGCAATGTCACGCCAACCCCTTGTACAAGTCATTAAAACCAAAGTTACACTGTTTAAGGTCAGAGATCAGCTGCATGTATGAAATGAAGACAGTTTATAGATATCTACTTCCCATAATACACAACTCTGTTAGCAAAATTTAGTTGTTTATGATACAAAAAGATTTAAATTAGAACTAGTAAACTAAAATACTGATTAGTGAATAAATCCAGTAGAATTCACAGCAGCTTTCAGTATAAAAGCGAAAAACATTTATAAATAGTTCCACTACTGAGGGATGAATGTTTGAAATTAAATGTCCTTTAGTTATAGTCAGACCTATTCAGCACCATGCAACTAATTTGTCATACTTCATTCATTTTAAATTTATCATGAGCTTTTTAAATAATAATCTTCATTAAATGTGGTCATTTATTAAATAGAACCAGATTATTCAAACAAATCTCTAAAACAGAACTGCAGCAGCTTTCTGCATGTTTTTCTAGAAGAAACTAGTAAATTTTTTGTAATATTAGAATAAAAACTGTCCTCTTGCTCAGGCAAAGGGTCATAATTTCACAGCTGATGTCAGATATTAGAGATCATTAATGCTACACAGATATTTGAATCATGTTTCCCCACACAGATGCTACAAAAACCACTGCAGAATAAATAAATTCTGTCATTCAGACCAGTCTGCAATCAACTTAATCCAAAGCAGCTGGTCAGCCAATCAGAACCTGGTGTTCTGCTGACGTACTTCACTAGTGGGAGCTTTTTATTTGTCCACAGTCAGGATGTCCAGCAGCCTGTCATTCCAGGTCCCTGAGTGTGAGGTTCTGTTCCCTCAGTGGCCAACAGGAGGGAGCCTTGTACCTCCGTCTGAGCTCAGGTGATCCTCCTGGCAGCACACAAAACACATCTACACAGAGAGACAACTGTGGTGGATGTAATCTATAACATTATGTTCTTTAAAAAGCTCTCAGTGACAGTTCTTCCCCCTCTGTTGGTGGAGGATTCTTCCTCCTGTCTAAACAGGGTTGAAGTAGCATCATATGTGTACATGTGAGGACAAAAAATGTTTAATTGAATCCAGAAGCACAAACAATAAATGTCAAGTTCTCATGTCTGTCCTGCCAAGGAAAAAAGCTGCATTTTATTGCATGATATCCTATTGTTGTTGTACATCCAGCAGCTTTAGCTCTTCAGCTGTATGCATCACATCTTGTTGTGTTGTATTCTGATTTTGGGGAATGTGTTTTTGTGCACATTCTGTGTTGGATGGAGTTTGTGTTTTGTTTTGTTTTGGTTGGTTTTATGACTGCATAATGTGTAGGTGGTTTCTAGCAGAATAAAACCAAACAAAATGTTCAGGGAAAAGGGACAGAAAGCATGAATGAAGGAAGAGAGAGACGAGAAGCAAAGCTCAGTCTTCTGCAGGATGAAGGTAAATATATGGAAAAAAAAGGGCAGGGATGTGGCAATGATGTAGTAAAGCCCTGTAAACTGTTTAAAATGACCTTTGCTGTCTCCTCTTATATTAATATTGCATAAAGAACAAACACATCCACTGTATAGCGCTGAATAACAGATTACCTGCAGTATATATTGCACATCAGCCATCAGAGTTCTTACAGAGTAGTTTTATGTACTTGCCAGGATTTAAATCAACTTTATTGGCTATTTTGTGTTTTTCCTACACATAGTTTGATCCCACTGCAGCAGCTCTACTTCCAGAGCGAGTGTTAAGGAACTAAAGGGACAATAAAGCTAAATATAAGATATTTACAAACATTAACACCACTTCCTGTTCATAGATGGTCTCTGGTGTTGATTGAATGTCCTTGTTGATCCGTCTCCAGTCCAGTGATCTTTGACCTCTTCAGGGGATCCTGGGAGTTTGATTCTGGTGTTTTCAAGCAGCTCAAGTTGTTTCTGCTGTTTATTCATTCTCTTGTTCAAGGTCCTTTCAGGTCCATCAGTTTTGACAGTCAGAGGCAGCTCCATTCACTGACAAAGACCACGACACACCAGAGAAGTCAGTCGTTATCAGGAGTTCAGTGTGATGTGTTTGTGGTTGTTGTCATGCAGACTGACTCCCAGGTTAAACTAGTTTCCACTCAGGGATTTGAACCAGTTCAGCTGCTTAGTATCACACCTCCATGAGGTTCTCTCTCCCCCAAATGTCTTTTAATGCTACATTTGTTTTTTTGGGTCGAGACAATGAAATCCCAAACACGTGTCTGAGGCATTCTTGGACCTGAAAACACTGCAGTGGTCTGGAATGTTTTCACAGCCATTTTATATTTTGTGTCAGCGATGACAAGTTGAGCAATAAAAAACAAAACACAGCATAAAGTTAGAGAAGAGATATACCAGAAGCCTGTCTTTATAATCTATATTTTCTGCATACCTTTGTTTTTTTTTCAGTTCAATTTTAGCACAACAAATTCACCGTTTGAAATACATCCAGTGGAGTGAATGAAACTTTACATTTAGAAATCCTACTGGCATCAGTAGGACGTGGTTGGGGTGGATGGTGGGCATGCAAAGTGCTTATATCCAGAACACCAGCCGCTGTTTTTTAAAAATAAAACTTTTAAGAAAAACTTTTAAGGAATTATTGGAATTTTCTTCATGAAGGTTTTGCAAATTTTCAGAAATTTTGTGGATTTTTTTGCAGAATTTTTTTCATTTAAATGAGGACAACAGGAGGGTTAATGTCGTGGCTGCTTGGTGTGTGTGAACTAATTGTTTGGTCAGAGTAGGGTAATATGCATCCAGTATTCATTAGCATCAGATAGTCCAGAGCCTGACTGGGAGCTCACAGTAGAGCGGAGCAGCAAAAGATCAGGTCAAACCCAACAAGCCAGAGGAGAACTGAACTACAGCAGTGTTGGGGATAATATAATTCCTTCCAACATGTTGTAAAATGCTGCTACGTGATAGTCCCACATTTTTTAGAGATCATGAGTTGTTTGGTCCCTGCTGTTGTTCAATGCAGCAGCTGCCTTCACTGATTCTTAACACAAAGCCCATAGATTTATTGAGCAAACACTACATCACATCTGGGCAGTGCTATAATCTTCGGCAGAGTCAGCTGGAACGAAGGAGAAACGAACAGCTGCACGTCTTAACTGATGCCTCCAGCGACAAGCACACGGCACTAAGTGACAAAGAGCTGCTCTTTTGTTTTCAGTTGGGAAAATCATTTTCTCCAGGACGACTTGGAAGCTGTCACAAGAGTAATGGATTGATAGTCAGCCAGCATTACTGCAGTGACAAGTGATCTGACTGATGTAATTAGCACAAGAGGAATTATCAGGTGTCTTATCTTTTCTTCTGTAAATCCTGCAGTAGATCAATGAGGATGAGGATTAATCACAGTAACCTCAGTGATAACACGTCCTGAGTGAACTAAAATCATTAGTTTACAAACGGCAGGTATTAGTGCCACATAAGCAGACTGTCAACAGTCTACAGTCCATCTGGTGTTAATACTCCCTCCATCCTTTCAATAGAAACAGACACTACATCTACAGTAAGCACGCTGAACTTTATAGCACAACTTCCTCTCAGTTTTACTCTTGTATCTACGCTGGAAAAGTTATGCATCAGTGGCGTTCCGGTGGTATCACCCAGTTTATCACACCTCATACCCTGACCCTTAAATCAGTCATTATTGGGGTTTTGATGGGTTTTATTTAACATTTATTTAACCAGGTTAGTCCCATTGAGATCAGAGATCTCCTTTACGAGGGAGACCTGCAGCATCGTCACATTAAAAACAGTAAACAGATAAGATTGTACTGGACTGTTTGTGAGGAAGATGAAGCTTAATCAGAAGGCAAAACTTGCAGTTGAGCAGTTGACATGTCATCCTTCACGCATGGTCATGAATCCTCGATAGTGACTGAAAGAAAGAAATATTGGATACAAATGAGTTTCCTCCATTGGGCTGCTGTTCTGTTGAAGCCAGCGGAGGTGGTTCAGGCATCAGATTAAGAAAAAGAGACTTACTGAAGGAAATACATATCAATAGTCCTTTGGATTCCTCAGATGGAGCTGGAAAACAATGCTGAGGAAAAGGTCATGTGAAAAACTCTGCTTAGCCTGCTACCACCTCCACCTGACCCGGGATAGATGCAACAAGATGGATAGATGGATGGATGGATGGATGGATGGATGGATGGATGGATGGATGGATGGATGGATGGATGGATGGATGGATGGTAATACAATTCTATTTCAGTTAGCAGACACTATCCAAAGCGAGGTACATCTGAGAGTAGACACAGCACAAGTAAGGATCTAGTCAGGAGGAAACAACCTGGATAAAAGCCATAAAACAAGTAAAATACACATAAAATAATACGTTTGATAATATTGTAAATGCTCCAAATAGTTGGCACTCCAGCTCAGGAACACAGTGCAGTACACTTATTGTAACAGACTCTTTCTACCTCCATATACTCTTATTTTCTGTGCAATCATTTGCTGAAAAAGAGACAAAACCCACCATAAACAAGGTTAAAGATAAATTTAGATGATAGTATTAATATTTTATTTTTAAATTTTAATTTTACAAGCATGAACTCTATATGACAGCCCTAAACAAAATCTAAATTGTAATTTTATCCCACTTATTTGTAAGGAGGCTATTCATGGAATAATACATTGAGACTACCAAGTCAAAATGACATTAATGTAGCATGAACTCACCAAAAACAAGCAAGAAGAGAAGAGAATGATTGTACTTATGATAAATGATTCAGAGCTGCACAATGGAAAACATAAACTGCTGCCTGGTGGTCTAGAAATTGACAAACTTTCAGCTTAATATCCTTCCTTTGTCTGGTTTTGCCTTGCAGCATCACACAAACCTGTTCCAATGTCCTCTATTGTGTTTAGTGGTATTTTCATTGTGTGCGATCAACTTCCAAATCTTTCTTTCTGTTGGGCTGTTGGAGATGATGCTGGTAAATGAGAGAAGTCAGTAGTTGAAGCAGAGAAAGCAGGTTGAGAGAACATGGACTCTCTTAAAACACCCCAAGTAAAAGTGCACCAGCAAAATCATTTAAGATTCTGGGTTTCTCACTAAACGATCTCTGCAGTGCAGACTCAGCACAACGACGGTGAAGTACCAGACTGTGGTGATAAAGCAAATTCAATGGCCATATGTCTTACAGATACAATTGTGTACTTTGATCATTTGATCAAAACTACCAACCCTTTGGGATAAAGGGTTTGGCAGAGTGAGACTGCAAACAATGGAAAGCATTACATCTCTGAAACGTCCTGGTGCTGAGGCTGAAATCAAAGGCAATACGAAAATCTTATTGGCATGCAGGGTCACAAATTATGCCATTTATCCTTCTGAGAGAAATATGTGGTCAGTATTGCATCTGTATGGGAAGTTATTCCTTCTTCTGCAGAACATGTGTTTCTGATAACGCCCACATCAGTCGTGCAACAAAGCACTTGCCACTGTAGTCAGTCAGTAACAGACCATTCTAGCTCGTACTGATTTTGGGTGAGGTGCTGGTGCATGGCTGCTGAAATGGGTGTAAAAATTACAGCTGGTGGCAATCTGATGTGGATGAAATCTGCAAAGTCAATGAGAAACACAATGCTGTCCCTAACTGCCCCAAGCAACACCACCTATTTTAAACACAGGCATCCAGTTGGTCTGTGAGAACAACACAAATGAAGATTTAAAGAATTTTTCACACCACTGGACATGTGTCAGAGTCTTGTAAATGTGAAACAGGAAGCTTTTTACATTAAAGTTCATGTAAAGCAGTGATGAATATGTGTTTTCAGCATGTCACACGGCAAAAAAATACTGTTAATAACCACCAAAAAAACGAAAAATTCAGTTTTAAAATTGTGAAAAAATTAGCACCATTTGACAGCTTTCACATTAGCCCAAAGGAACCGAGCTCAGCTTGCAGATGGATTTAAGTTCGTTTCAACCAAAGCAAACATATTAGATGTGAAAACACAAATATGGGATATCGATATGGAAATCTTTTCTCTGTGGACTACGATTCCAACAATGAACTAAACACACGGCAACTTAGAGCCATTTGTGGGCATCCACTGCAGCAGACAACAGGATGGGAGGAGGAAGACCAGGGAAGGAAGTAACTGGTCTGAACCCACCACTAGTAGATTATCTGTGAGCCCCAGCTGTCTCCACTGAAAATCTGGAGAAACCATGTAATGTAAAATGCTCCCTGCAGAGGCAGGTGTTGGTGGTGATGTTCAGCTCTCCAGCAAAGTAGTTCTGTACTAAATCAGTCCACCTCTTCTTAATCTCATCAGTCTTTGGAAGTTTAGATCAGGTCATGTTGGAGCCAGAGAACCACTGATGCTAATGCTTTCTAGTTTTAATAAAGTTGTCTTATTTAGGTCACTGTTAGGCCTTCCATGTACTCAAGCATGTGAGAGTCATTTAGAGTCTGTGTGATGTAAAATTTTGTCATCTTCCCCAGTCTGTAAGAGTCCATGTAGATCCCTCCATGGACGTCTGTGTGCACTCTAAAATTTGTGTCCATAAGACGACATAAGAAGTGCAGTAGTAGTCGTGTTCATGCATTGAATATGTAGATGCGACCAACTATGGATGGATGGAACAGCGTCTTACAAATGTACGCCAAGAAGACTAGAAAGTAGTTTAATAACAATCCATGGTGTCTGGAGTTGTCTGTAAACATCATGCATCACTTTGTCTTGCTCACAACATCTTGAACACAAAAATGATGAAAAACGGTTTGAGTCTAACTCCACAATTCAGTACTACATAGTTCACACTCTTTTTTTTTTTTTTTTTTAGACATTTTCAGCAATTTTTGATGACATGAATTCAAGTCTTTGTACTTTTCTGATTTTTATAACACCATGGGGTCATCCAGTTCAGGTCTACAAAGATGTGGCTGGGGTGTACTCTCTTGGCTGAATAATTAAAAACACAAACTCCACATTTCTGCTGTTTACCTGATGATTGTCTACTTGATAAAGTTATTGTTGCCATGACAACGTCTCACATTTTAAAACCCATTTCATTGTATTGTAAAGTGTCGTGTGGAGCTCTGGTATCTGCCAGACCTTAAGATTCATGGATCTGCTGCTTAATGTTCCTATCGCATGCACCAGCAGAGCTAAATAATGTTTTTAAATGCTAAACAAAGTCGTTTTGTGTAACCTTAGACACTTTGCGTTCCACACCCTTGCTTTGTGTATAAAGCTACACTGAATTTGTAACTCAGATTTAGTGCAAAAGCTTCCAGCATGGCCAGACTCTCGTTGCAGAAATTAAACACAGGAAAATGGAAAAGAGAGGCTCTGTTGAATAATCTCATGACGAAAGAGGTGCACATGGCATGTTCACATTCTTAAATTTCTTACAAATGTTCCACATAATTGAAATGTTTAATGGTGCAGCAAACAGTCCACTACCTCCTAGAATTACTTACTTATTATTCACAACAGATGATTTGCAGGCTGTGCTTTATGTACAGTGCCAGTATTTTTTTTTCCAGTTCAGAAGGCAGTGCCTTTTCATGTTTCAAAGAAGAAAGTAAGGATGTGGAGGTCACAACTGGCATGTAGAGGAATGTGACTTTCATGTTTTAGACCAGAACTCGCATTCTGTCACAATCCAAGTGCTCATGTTTGATTTTAGTCCCTCTGTGAAATGTAGCGAATTTCGCTGGATTTTGGTTGGTTTTTTTATTGGAATTTTCTTCCTGAAGGTTTTGCCAATTTTTAGAAATTTGGGGAATTTTTTTGCTGAATTTTTGGATTTTTTTTCAGACAAGGAAAGAATTTTTTTGGTGCCCGTAAATGAAGACAACAGGAGGGTTAAAAGTTACCTAGATGCAGCTCCACTCCTATTATCCTCTGCGTAAAACTCACTGTTGCTTTTTACCACAAAGTAAATGAAAGGATGTCAACAAAGTGATTGCAGGGAACATTAAACACCACAAGGCCTAATCACAAACACATGCTTCCAACGTTAAGGAGATGATTTGCTCACAATCAAAACCTACAAATTCTCCCGTTAACCCTTTGTGCTGACGATAAATCCAGGATTCATCCAGCATCAATCTGCTGTCTGGTGAGAGGACTGATCGATTCCCTAAACAAGCAACGGCAAGAACAGACTGACTCGTGAGGCTCAGCACGAGATGGAAACAACTGTTTTCTCTGCGTTTTACAGAACCACACTGACTGCTGGACTATTTCATGGCTTAAGAACATCAGGAATGTTTATGATCCGTCCTCTTGTCACAATGAAGACTTCTGGAAGGAAAAGCATGGAGGAAAAGCTAATTAATAACATCTTCAGCACTACTCCCCACAGGCAATGTAAACAGAGTGTATACAATTACACCAGCTGGCCGGCATCCAAATGCACAAGAAAAGCCTCAGAACAGGCTGAGAAGGATTGTTCCCCATCATCTCTGAGAAGGAAAGGTGCCAATGAGGCCTCTGATTGTCACTGAAGGATTCATTCCACTGCGCTGGTGTGGATACCAACCACAATAATGGACTCGGGAACTTGAGACTCTCAGATGAAGACATTAGCATATGTTCCACAAGCCCCGCTAGGTTGTTTCATTTCAAACACGTTCAGTATGTGGGTGTACTTGGGGACAACACACGGATTTTCTGTAAGCTCTCAAAACGTTTCAGCAGCATGTGCAGCCTGCTTACATATGTTTAACACGTGTAGCATCGAGAAGTCAGGCAACATGTGTGCCGTTCCTCAAATATGGATCTGGTGGAGAAGACGGAGTGTTTGATCAGTTACACAGATCAGGACACTCCATTGCTCTAAGTGACAGCCTCCCAACCTTTATTCCCATGACCTTCACACGAGGTTAGGACAACTCTCTAACCGCTAATAGTCGTCAAAGAACAGTTTCACTTGTTTCTAGTAGAGACATAAAAGACATTGTGGATTTATTGAAGAGACATAAAGTGATCTATAGGACTGTGAGTGAAGACATGGTCGGATGTTAAAGATCTTCTTGCTTCCATTTCACCTGTTTACTCACCACTTTTACACTGGAAACAGAAATACTGGATCTTCTATGGTAACTGAAAACAGATGACAGTTCTCAACAAAATGTGCACCCAACGACATCCTCTCAGCTGGCAAGTTATGACTCTGCACATGTTCTCTTCTGATTTTTTGACACCTTCAAACCAGCTTTCCTTTCTTTCCGAGTTGTTTATAGCTTGTAAAATCGTCTTATTCTACACTGTCTGACAGCATCAAATACATTCTGTATCCGCTTTTCCTCCCATTTTATCAACATAATATTTACCTTGAGTAAACACTAAAACCCATACATGTTTAATGGCTGCAGCATTCTATTAAATAGAACTATTAGATAGTTCATCATGATATGTCTGATATATTTAGAGGCTTTGGGAGCTCAGATGTTAAACATACTTTTATGTTTAAGTGACAGCACCCTCTAGCAGATGTAGTATTTATGATAACAGCAATGGATGAAGTGTGATATCAGCAAGAAACAAATGCTAAATTTGTACTAAATCTAAACCAGAGCCAACAGAAGTGGTCTACATCCGCTCGCAGCATCGTGCTGCATCGGTGTCCAATGTGTTCAGTTACACCACCAAAGCGCTGTGTAGCTGTGGGGTTTCCATGGTGGGTGAAATGGAATGTATGATGTTTGAGTTGGAACTGAAACTTGTGGAACAACAGCTACTTCTACAGAAACAAAACAGGAAACAGAGAAGACATTGAAACTGGATGGGACTGTTCATAGACTGGTAGAACTAGGAGAACGAGAATCGACATTTAGCTGCATGGACCAAATACTCGGTCTTATGTTTGCATAATGAGCGGCCGGATAGAGTTAAATGTTGTCACCTTCCTAAAATAATATCCTAATTTTTATGCCTAAATCAGACTGAGTGGCAGTTCATGCAAAAGCTTGGAGGATGTGTGAAGATAAGAGAAAAATTAATCGGTTAAATAAAGAAACTGTCAGCCAGTATATGAGTGTTGCTGTTGACAGTATTCGTTACACCGCCCATCCTAAATCTCACATCAGTCACTGGAATTATGTTATTGAAGCTTGAAAACAATTTGTTCACTGCAGATCCAACAGGGAGTCTGTGGTGAGTAATAATCAGCTTTTATTGTTACTGCCATAATTTCCACTTTAGGTCTAGTTTGAGTCATAAGGAGGAGCTGGAGTTCTACTGTATATATGGCTTTATATAAAAAAAAGGATTAACAAAAATGAAAAACATTTGATGGGGACAAGAATGGAAAAAGTTAATTATTCATATTTGTACACAAACAACACTGAAATTTTTAGAACCCAAACAATAAGGAAGTGAAGCCAAAGTCAGCAAAATGTAAAGGCTAGGAAACAATGGATCATAGACAGGGATGTCTGATATTATCGGCCTGATATTGGCATAAAAATGCAATATTGGTCAATATTATTATCTCTCTCCTTTTTTTGCCTATCATAAAAACCACTAAAATAATGCCTGGATTTCACCAACATTAACCAAACTTACAGAGAGAGGGAGGACTTTAAAAAAGACATTTTTTTTCCATAACTTAAGTTGAAGTAGTTTTCTTATTTTTCACAGACAATGTTTCCATCTGAAAACCTTGTTGCATCTGAGAATGCATCCAATGTGGAATCACAATAAAATGAGGAGATATGTGATGTTGCCTAAATTAGTTAAATAGCCCACAGATATCGGCATCAGTTGATATTTGAATCATCATATCGTTTTTTGGCAAAAAAGTCAATATCAGACATCCCTATTCATAGATAATAGAATTCCTCAGTGGAGGAAAGCATCTAAGTACATTTACTAGAGTACTTTACAATTTTGGGGAGTGATTCTAAGTCATGATTCATATGAAAATTGTACTTTTGCTGCATTAACTGCTTGACGGATTATGATGAAAAGCAATTAATTATGATGTATTCATATAGGTTATGATATAAATATACACATTAGCTCTACATTTACATCAAAATAACGGACGCAATAATGCATCAATTATTAGAATCCAAAAACATAAATTTGCTGCATTATTTTGAAATTGTCATCCTGCAAACTGTTGTTTTATTTTCTTGTTATTTTTGGGCCTTAAAGCATTTCCTCTGCATAAGATGCAGGGTTTTTTTTCCCCTCTCTGTGCCATTTTCTCACTCCAACACCTCCAGATCTTCCTCCATCACTGAAGTTCACGCACACTTCAGAGACAGCTCGATGGGAGCAGACTCTCAGAAATATCATTTTATGACCGTGAAACTCATCAACCAGAGATAAAAGCTGAGGGATGTCTCTGAATGCGGCTCCTCTGTCGCACCTGAGCTGCTTTTTATAATGATAAATTTCCTCCGTGGCGGTGACTCCACCCTACCTGGCGTCTGTCTGTCTCTGTCCTCCGCCTGTCCTCTTTATCATCATGTGGCCGTTGGATTAACAATCAGAGACAGATTATAGCCATAATAAACTCCAAAACACTGGTTCAAGGGTCAGCCTGAGCACGGGAGGGGAAGGAAGGCTGTGCACTTATGGGATGCGTTTGGGTTCATGCTGCACTGCTATTACGCGTCATAAAGCTCAATTAATCTGCCGGTTGGCATGAGTGGTTATTATTTAAAGGCTCGATCAAATAGAGAATATTTCCTTAAGGCACCTGGAGTAAACCACTGCCTTACTGGTTTTATTGCAAAAGTTACTTTTGTCAAATAAAATACATAATTTAGGCCACCTAATTTGGCACATATCTGCCAGAAAATGATTAGTTTATTATCAAAAAAAAATGGTAAAATAATAGTTTGTTTTTATGTAACTTGAGGCTAATAAGCAAAATAATCTGCATCACTTTTAAACTATTAGTGAAATAATGTTTTATAGTAGTTTTTAAAACTATGTCATATCGTATTAAACATGTATTTCCCCTGCAGTGCAGACAGTTAGAGCCCTAATGCTCTCTAAATTAATAATTGCTCTCCTCGGCCTGTTTGGAGACATTAGTCCTGGAATGATTCACTTCCAACCAGCAGACATCAAACGACCGAGAACAATGAGGGTCCTGGCTGCTGTCTTTAATTCTCCATAACAAAAGTACAAAGGCCGAGACGGAGACCAAAGGCTTTATCCCTAAACACCTTTAACACCTTCTCCGGGCCCGCGGTGCGCGCCGTCGGCCCTGCGCGGCGCCTCCTCCGCGACGGGCCCCGTCTGGATGCGCCTGAGAACCGGGGGGCAGCGGAGGAGAAGGGGGAGGGCTGATAGGACAAAAACAGCTCATCTTCTTCCCCCTGACTGTCTGAGCAGACCTGGCTGGAGTGTGTGTGTGTGTGTGTGCGTGTGTGTGCGTGTGTGTGCGTCATGGAGATAAGTTTGTACCGGGCTGCAGGCAGCATCTTCACCGGGCCTCTGTGGAGCTCAGCAGCCTGGTAGCACCACCGAAGGGGATAGAAACACTGAAGGAGGAACTCCTTATTTATGTTTCATAATTTTATTTATTTATTTTAAATCTTTGGAGGCCACGAACACAGAGACAACCTGATGCGTAAGTAAATTTATGGTCTATCGAACCGTTCCTGAAGTGTTCTAAACACTGAATGAAGAAATGTTTTGATATTTATTTTACTTCCGCATTCTGTAGCTATGGAAAAATAATCATGATACTGTAGTAATAGTATCTGCAATTATCCTTTAAATGTTATTTATTTTCCTTTTTTTAAATGAAGTTGTTAAATTAGACTTTATAAAATTCCCTTTGTCTGCAGTTAAGTATTCCAGAAATGTGTATTACTAAATTGTGATGTCGTTTATGTTTGGGTCTAACTTCCTGTTAGAAATCCCCTTATACTTATCCTTGGAGGAGTTTTGCTGCGTAATAGATTCTGTCGGTGCCAAACACAGATCAGATTTCGAAACTCTTTTTTATTTTTCGCCATGTTTTCCAGCTGGAATGTGAGAGCCAAACAGAAGCAGGAACTGATGTGAAATTCACTGAAGCATCATCGGTTCAAAATCACGTTAGAAGCAAGTTCTTGTACAAGTAGAGAAAGACAGCAGGAGGAAAACGTGTGTTTCTGAGCTGAGCAAACAAAGCAGATTTAGGTTGGCAAGCTTTTTAATGGTTTTTATGGCACAAGAAATCACTTAACTCTTAGCCCTTCTAAAAAGTAAAATAAAACCTTTTTCTGTTTTATCATTATTCTTCTTATTATTAGATATGTGAGTGTTGCATTGACACTCATTTAGATCTATAATTTAATATGATCTCTGCTGTAAAGTCTCTGTTCCTCTAAACGCAGTGGCGGACGGCAGACAGACGCCGGTGGCGGCCGCCCCCGTCGTGCACGGTCCCGGCGGCGAGGAGCAGCAGCAGCAGGGCTCGTGCCCGCGCAGCGCTCTGCTCGACCAGAGCCGGCGGCACCGGACGGCGTTCACGCGCGAGCAGCTGTCCCGTCTGGAGCAGGAGTACGGGAAGGAGAGCTACGTGTCCAGACCCCGGCGCTGCGAGCTGGCGGCGGCGCTCAACCTACCGGAGACCACCATCAAAGTAGGTTACCGGAGCACCGAGAGGGACCTCCGGGGCTTCATCTGTGTTTGTTAAACTTCCGTTATGGTGATAAAGCGGTGCAAAGCTGCAACATTAAGGTGTCTCCAAAAATAGAACCGATCTCAGAGCTGACTGAGATCAGAGCAATGTTTATCTGAAGGATATCTGAAATGACTAATAACAGAAGCTGCTCAGATGAAGTCTGAGTCCCTCTTGGAGTCCTTTAAATTTCAGGTGGTCCTAAACTTTCTGCAGACAGTCCTGGTGTTCCAACTGACAGAAATTATCCTTATTAAACTACCAGTCCTTTCAGTCCATTAATACTGAAAATTAACATTTGTTTGTTGACAACATAATTCCATATGTATTCTTTGATACTCTTCAATATTAATCTGCAATGAAAAAATAATTGAATAAAAACCATTGAAGGAGAAGGTGACTGGTAGTTTATATTCTGGAGTTTACTGAGAAAAAGAACTTCCTGACCAAGTTTGTTGTTGAACCTAGTTTCCAGGTCCATCTCACTTGTCGTGGCATTTTCAAAGAGATGGGATTTAGATCAAGCAAAGTTGTAAGTGAAAGATTAAATAAAGTGTCATGTTTGAACAATAGGAGCCTAAAACTGCTCCAGGTTTGGAGTCCTAACATAAATGGAAATCAGCCAATCTTCAGTTTATTCTGTTCACTTGTGGTTTTCCTGATTGTGTTAAAATGTTTTTTTAACAGATCTTCTGACAAGCTGCAGAACACATGGTGAATTCCAAATGTAATTTTTGTAATTTTGCTTTTTGAATGTATGGCACCAAAGACTGGATTACACACATAAAACCTGGGGAAATGCTGCACCTGACATCTATTTCCTTGAAAAATTACTTGTTTGTTCAGTTTACAACATGTACTAATACGCTGAAAAGGCCCATCATTAGTCCCTGAAACCCAAATTAGCATGTTTTAATTTCTTTCTGTTGTCTATCCAACAGTCAAACGATCAATACGATAAGTTTACTATCATAAAAACATAGTTAAAGTGGCAAATAATCAGATTTGAGTAGCTGGTACCATTAAATCTTTTATCTTACTAACTTAAAAAATGATCAGAATTGTTGCTGTAGAGTACAGGTGGTTTTTTGTGCACCTGGAAAAGTAATGAAATTAAAATGTTGTGTGAAGCTTCAGTCTATACATAGAGAACAAAGAACATTTAGTCAAGTACTGTGTTTAAATACAATTTTGAGTTTCCATTTTCTGCTCCATGTCAGAATCAAATATTCCACTTTTCACTCCACTACAGTTATTTCACAGCTTCAGTTGTTTGTTTCTTTGCTGATTTAGTTTAAGAATAAAAAATATAGTCAGCAAATAAATCATTATGTATTATTTTAGATTAAGGCTTTATGGGAAATTCACAAGCTAAACTAAATTAAGCTACACTATCTAAAACAGTAAATCACCTTTAACATCTCCACCATCAAAGCTGGAGCATCAGTAGTTGTAATCCAACAAAATACATTATTCTGGCAGATGTACATTTGCATAATGAGTGCTATTACTTTTGGAAGTTGAAGTATATTTTGATGCTAATACTTTTCTGCTTTTACTAAATATTTCTACACTGCAGTATTTTTACTTAAATAAAGAATCTGAGTGCTTCTTCCACCACCAAAAATAGTCAAGAAAACTCTAAATTATCATTTTTTAGTTGATTTTTTGCCACCCGGACTGACTGTTTCCTCCTGTTTCTAGCATTTGTACTGAACAGTCATGACTGCTTGCTCTAGTTCCATTTTATTTAGCATACAGACATGAAAGCAATGGTAGTGGTGCCTCAAATGTCACTGATTTTCAGGCTTTGTGAACTTCTTCAGTCTCTTTGCTTATGGACACAACATTAGAGAAGTAAAACCAACCACGTTCCACCAGGAAGCAGCAGTCTGACAGCCAAACCCACCTGTGTGACGCCTCCTCTCAGCGTTCCCCATCACTGAGAGGCTCTCATCTCCTCTCACTTGTGGTTTCAATCAGCCTTTCAGATTGAGTAGTGACAGTTTTAGCGGCATCTAACATTGGACGCTGAGGCCCCAGTGCGCCCGGCGCTGCAGCTTTAATGTGCAGTAAATGCGCCCACCTTTCTGCCAACTACTGGTGGGTGTTTTATGAAGGAGCAGGAATGTGAGGAGAGGCCTTGTAAACGCTGCCACCTGACGTTTTAGAAGCACAGCCTTCCGGGAGATTCTGTGAGCTGGTCAAAGAGCTGAGGACTGGACTCAGGACGGCTCATCATTCTTAGATTTTAAGATTTCAAGAAGGCGGAGATGTCAGAGAAAAGTAGGAGTCAAGAAGAGAGAATTAAGTTGTTAAGTCATCTGACGGAGAGAGAAACATTTAAACCCTTTACTTTAGAGTTTAGTCCCGCTAGCAGCATGTCTCTGGAGATGACAGTCTGGGAACAACCATGACTGCTACACAATGACGTCGCTGATTCCTCTGCTTTAGCGCCACCAGCAGGTTAACAAGTGAAACGTATATAAATAACATATAGATCTGGAACATTTGGTGCTAACAGTAATGTTTCCGACAGAGTACATCTCGCTGACTCCTGAGATAATCCTGAGGTTGATAATTTAGTTTTGAGTGAAACGTCTCGACAGCTTTTGGATGGTTTGTTCGTCTGCTGCAAATTCGTTGCCAATATTCAAGTTCCATAGATGTTTTATCTGTCCAATACTTTGGTTTATGACCAATGGACACCTTCAAACTAGTAACATACAGAACGGTGATGTTAGACCATTCTGCAAAATCTGCTTTCAGTTAGGTTAGATGTTGTTTTCTGCTAAAGCTCCACAGAGCAGTACAGAAATGCTTTTTTTAAGATTGGGCAGCATAAACACAGGGCTAAGGATTAAATAACATGTATGAATAAGGACAGATTGTAGTTCCAGTGCAATACATACATTATTCCAGGATTACTTTGGATTATTCTGAAAAAAACTTTAAAATATGATGATTCTCAAGCAAACATTGGAGCATCTGTAACCATGTTGTGTTAGCTGCTGCGTAGATATTACACTGACTACTGGACATGAGGGTATTCTGAGAAAGTGCAACCCATGCTGAATCAAAAAATAGAGATATTATACCTCTATGTTCAGGCTTGATTGAGTTATGACTGTGAGAAGGAGTGTGTAATGAAGTGGCAGATGTTTTAATCCACATTAACTGCCTCTGTGAGCTCACAGCTACTGCAGCTTCTCCTGTTTGTTGGTGAGCATCCAGACCAGCTGCAAATCCCTTCAAATCTCAGTCTGAAAACCTGTGCAACATAAAACATTCCACTGCTATAACTACCTCTAGTCTGTAAGTCAGACCCTGAAAGCATGTAGGTTATTCTAAGGTGAACAAATGACCACTGCTGTGTAGACTTTAGGTCATAATGTCCATCTGTGATACACACGACGACAAGCCTGACTCTCTTCTTTTTGAAATCTTTCTTCAGTGCCTACTCTCTCTCTCTCATATTTTTTATCTGTCATTGTTTCAACAAATCCTATCCTTCTTGTCTTTTTCAGAATCTTGCCAATATAATTTTTTTCTTCCTTTCAGGTTTGGTTCCAGAACAGGAGGATGAAGGACAAACGCCAGAGACACTCCATTGCGTGGCCTCATCCTCTCGTCGACCCCCTCGGAGCTCTCCTGATGGGCCGAGCCTCTCCTTCCTCCACCATGCCGTACCCCTTCATCCCGCCCCACCTGCCCCTCCACCACTACTCCCCCCTGGCTCTCTCCTCCACGCCGTCCTCACCTCACAGTCCTTACAGTCCACCCATGAGGCCCCTGGATGCCCTCCGCCTGTCCCAGTACCACAGCAGACCTGGGGGGCTGCCTCCAACAGCAGCGGTCCTTTACCCCTCCTCCAGCCTCATGCACCACTCTGCTTCATGCCCCTGCCCCCTCTGCCTGCACTGGGGACCAGAACAGCTGCTCAAAGCCAGAGGGGAGGCGATGGGGCTGAGCCGGCCCCGTAGTCCGAAGGTCCATCCTCCTGGTCTGGAGAGGAGGGAAGAGGTGGTGTAAAACCCGATGCTCACTGAGATCTACATTAATGGAAAATACACAGAGGAGATGACAAAGTGCAGCAGACCACAGAGTTTCATTTGCTCCAGTGTAACTCTTAACATCAGATGAAACTCACTAACTCCTAGAAACAGGAGCTGAAAAAGTCTTCTCTAAAACTATCGTCGCATGAGGCTGCTGACAAACATTTTTATTTTATTAACTTCAGTTTTTTAGTCTGAGCACAGACCTTCTATTGAGTATCATCCCCTTCACTATCTCTGTGGAAACCTGCCAAACTCAGTTTAATCTGAGGTGCACTGACATCCTTAACATATGGGCTAAAATCATGAAAACTCCGTCTTTATTCTAAGGAATCTGACCTCTGTACTGTTTGCACAGCTTAGCTTCTCAACAAGAGGTTCTTCTTTTCAATCTTCCTCCAGTTTCTCATTTTTTCTCCAGCATACCTTCTGCAGAAAGTCCTTTTGTATTCCTGTTGCCTTGGAAAGGAGAATTTCTCTGATAAATTCTGAACTGAATTGAAAAATTACCCCACATTGGACCATTTAGGAAGGGGTTTGGGTGAAGTGAAGTCACCTCAGAACTCCACCTGTTAGATGCCCCGTTGTTTTCAGATTTTTAAATGTAGGTTAAATGTTGCATTCTTGTTTACACCTTCATTTACATATTTTGCATTCAGCTTCATGAACATTTATCCTAATAGTATATGCGTCCTCCTGGGGAACTCAAAATGCAAATTTTACATTCAATGAAACATTATATATGAAGCTATTAAAGTTGAAACAGTTTTAAGATATCAAAACTTGGAGAAAAAAATGTGGAACAAATTACTATTTCAACCCCACTGCCAGACAGAAACGATATTGGAAGATTATTATTATTATTATTATTGTTATTTTTTTTTTTTATTGTTTATTTTTTTCTGCAATATCTGCACCTAGCATTACAGTATTGTTGAGATTATCATGGTTGTAGTGAAACAAAAACACTGTTGAGACTGGGATACAGAAACATGACTAAGGATTAGTTAATGTGGACAGACTGACTAAAGTTACAATTTAAAAAGGCAAATTATTTTTTATTTTTTTTATATTCAAAAGATTTATGAGCCATCAAGGTAAAAACTGTTTAATTGTTAATTCTCAACTAATAGCAGCAAATGATTGCAGGTCTACATCGAAAAGTTATTGCAGAATTTCAGCATTGAGTTTCAGTCCGAGTTATTCAGACCAGCCAAAGCTGAGATACTCAGACTTTCTAAAAACTAGCTGAGTCCAGCTGAAGAACACTGGATCCTACAATTCCCATAATGCAGTTGCAAAACTTCCTGAACTAGATCCACATCTGTGAAACTCTTTGAAGCACCGTGTAAGACAGGCATTTTTAAAAAATATAATATTAGACTTTGGATTCATCCTTCCAGGTTTTTCCTTTTAATGATTACATCAGATTTAATATAAAAATCAATGAAGGGTCGTTTGGCTGAAGTTTGACAGTCAGATGCTCCTCATTTCCCACTCTCCTACACAGATGGCGCACTATATTCTGACATAATTCCATAATGCTGCATACTTTATCGGCCTATTTACTTACATTATTACATTATGGAAGAATTAACTTTGCTTCAGGACATTTTAAACATTTTTCAGTGTGTTTCCTTAAAGGGAAACTTTCTGTCCTCGTCTCCTTTTCTGATTCACCTCCTACTATTCCATCTCCATATTTATATCTAGTGGTCGGTTCTTCAGAATAACTGACGTTTCTGCACTTTGATGTAAACCAAGTGGCTTCTAAATGCTCCAGTTTGTCAGTTTCAGCTACAGATGTTCTCTGGGATTCTTTTGGTCTTTTTCCTAACCAGGGATGTTTTCAGCAGCTCCCTCTGGATAGAGACTCAAACAGGATAGAGCCATAATGAGTATGCACATGGTACTAACATGATTCAGATTTAGGTTAGGTGAAGAAAAAAAAGGATAAAGACAGAGAAAAAACACTCAAAGGGACATGCTGCAGCCTGTAGAAACACAAGATTTTATTGTACATATTATAGTTCTGAGAGTTGGTTTGTTCTCTGCTGTAAGAATAATAACTACTGTTTTTATTTATTTGTAGAACCATGAAGTTTTAAGTAGTGTTCACTGACAGGTTTGGTTATAGGGTGAGGAGAGTAGAGTCATAGCTGTTTACATTTGATTCAGGAACACATAAAACTCCTAATTAGAATCAGAAACTCAAGGCCAATAATCACACTGTCGCTCAGAGTTTCAGTCCTGCTAATGCTAGAATACATCTATTGACAAGACTGAGAGCACAAAGTGAGATAAAACAATGTTGTGGGAAATCAAAGACTACATCTTCTTAAAGATATTAGTTCCATCCTTTTGTGAAGCGTCCTAATTTGTTTTTTCTTGTGAAAGTGAGACATAAACATGGATAATAATCTCATGTGTGCTATCGAGAGTCAGGAAGGACATCATTAGTCTGGAAGCAAAGAGGAACAAATAGAACCAGCATACAAATATCAGTCTGAAATGTTTAATTAGTGCTTTTAAAATTAATTAAATAATGGAACTATGTGTTGAGGAACAGCAGGTTTATCTGTCAGTCCTTCTTTGCAACGAGGAAACCTCTCAGTGGGTCACCAAGCTGTTAGGTCAGTCTGGGGTCACTTAGAAATGTCCTTATTTTTGAAAGAAAAGCATTTTTTTCAACAAAAATAACATTAAATGAATGATAAATCCGGTCTAGACATTGTTAATGTGGTAAATGACTATTGTAGCTGGAAACAGCTGATTTTTACTGGAATATCTCCATAGGGGTACAGAGGAACATTTCCAGCAACCATCACTCCTGTGTTCTAATGCTACATTGTGTTAGCTAATGGTGTTGAAAGGCTCATTGATGATTAGAAAACCCTTGTGCAGTTATGTTAGCACATGGATAAAAGTGGGAGTTTCATGGAAAACGTGGAATTGTCTGGATGACCCCAGACTTTTGAACGGTAGTATATTTCCAGAACTTAACTCCCTCTCAAACCAGACATTGTGACCTCTCACTATTCTGTGTATTGATTCAACATCATTACAGACTTCCTGGTTGTTGGATTTTAGTTGGAGTAAAGACATTCTAACCTCCAGCTCTGCACGTGACACTAACATATGAGACTGATGTGTATCTTCTGATCTTGGTCACTGAAAGAACATAATGTGTGGCACAATAGTTCTTAAGTTGAGGTAATGAGGTCTGAGATGTTTCCTGATTTCCTGATGAGACTAAACATTTCATACTGAACAAGCTTTGAATTAATGTGTCCATAAGGTGTTTTTAAGTCTCTGACCTTTGCTCACACATCACATCAGTTGTTCAGTGATGCAATGTTAACTTTCACAGCCATAAACCTCCACACAGAAGCCTTCTTTGTCTTGCTGCTGACACCACACCCACAGCCAAGGACAGGCAATTTAAAGGAGTTTTCACTTCTCCACATGGCCGTCTCATCGATTTGTCAACATTTCAAGAGTTTTGCTCCAATATTTAATGTCATTTCTTGAATGGACACCATTTGCACTCGCACTACCAGGAGAAGGAGGAGGATGTTATACTGTCAGGACATGTGAAGGAATGAGCTGTACGAACTGTCACTTTTTAAAAAGATGTTAAACTAATTAATAAAAGAGTCAACACAGTTCATTTTTGTCTGCATTGTCGAGCAAAAAAATGAAAAATTAATATAGAAGCTGAATTACAATTTATTTATAATATGGATACAAGAAAAACATTTAATTTTAACTGTAAAATCAGATCTATATTGTGTTGAAAAGTAAATTGTAGGTGACATTCATCTTAACCCTCCTGTTCTCCTCATTTACAGGCACCAAAAAATATTGTTTCCTCGTCTGAATTTTTTTTTAAACAGCAAAAAAATCCCCAAATTTCTGAAAATTTGCAAAACCTTCAAGAAGAAAATTCCAATAAATCCTTAAAAATTTCCCTTAAAAGTTTTATTTAAAAAAAATCCCCCAAATTTGGCAAGAAAATTCTTGTAAATATTTTCAAAAAATAAGTAAAAATCTCCTAAAAATATCTAAAGTGATTCCATATATATCAGTAAAACTTCTAATATTTTCTTTAAGAACATTCACATAAAAATCAACCAAAATCCAGCAAAATTTGCTGGATTTTGATAGATTTTATTAAGAATATTCTTAAGAAACATTTTTAACGTTTCTTTTTTTTCCACCAAAAAATGTTCAGAGATTTCCCCAAAATGTTGAAAATGTAGACATCAGAAGTTTCACTGAGAATTTTTTTCCCCACATTTTTAAACTTTAAAATGGGTCAATTTTGACCTGCAGGACGACACGAGGGTTAATCAGTTTTGTATGAAGAGCATGAATGTAATTAAATGTCTTCCACCTTAGCCTTAAACCAATTTGCTTAATTTGAAATTTGAATAAACACACAGACTAATGTTCTGTATGGAGTTCAGATGTTTCTGCTTTCTGCATAATAAAACAATAAATAAACTTAATTTCTTTCAACATATTCCATGTTTTTAATTAGTATTGATTCATTTAAACTCTCAGATGGCAGATGATGGCTTACATTATTCCTGGTCAGACTTTTTAAACTTGTTTCTGTTCACTTAAATGTATGACAACATACCGTAATATGCTGTAAATGGTAAACATGCACTTCCATCCAAACTAAACCCACTTTTAAATGTCAGCTTTATAATAAATCTGCCGTGCTTACTCAGTGGTATAAAATATCCTCTCTGACCTGATTCATATTTGCCCTGATACCACTGATTAGCTGTTTTAGTTCTCTGTGGTCCGATGAAGTTTTACAGTCAAAACACAAACTGCTGCTGAAGCAATAAACTGATTAAATGATTGAAGCTCCATATGTGTGTGTTTGAAGGAAATAAAGAGCAGGACAGAAAAGCTGGGCTGAGTGTGCAGTTTGTTAAGCTGTGCGTACGGCATGGATGTGTGTTTAAATGCATGTGCCTTTCTGTTTGTTCGTGCCTTGCGGTTGTTATTTGATCTCTCAGAGTGTAGCAGCGCTTGTCTTGTAAATGCTGCAGCGGCTATAAAAGGTTTTGGACAGAAAAGTCAATCAGCCTGTTTGCTGGTGATTCCTATAAAACTGGAGAGAGAGATGGATGGGTGTGTGCACGTTGCTGCTGAAACTGTACCAACGTGAAGTTTTCTTTCAACCAGATCTGATGCTACATGTGATCTGACCCACAAACAAGCAATGATCTCTCATTTTAAACTGACTACTACTGCCACTGCTTCGTGCCCATTTGATCAGAAGAACATTTCTGGTGGTAAACAGAACCAGAACAGACTCAAAACTCAGTTCAAGACTCCAATCAACTAAATGGCTACAGTCATATTGGACATCAGTCATGTAATTCATTTAAACAAGATTAAAAAAGTAAAATATAAAGTTTAATAGAAGCAAAAGGCAGCCTTAAAGTGGATTTTTCCTGTTTTCAGTCAGCGGTCAGTCTTCTTGTACTACTGCTTCTGTAGAGAGGTGAAAATAATTGACTTTAGAAATAAAGTAGGCAGTAAAATGAAGTATTCAAACCGATGAGGTGAAAACAAGCACCCTTATTGTTTTTTTTTTGCCTGTGATTTCATTAAAGTTTCACTTATTAGCGTGCTATTCGACATCCGGCCCATAGAGGGCGCATATCGCGCTGATGAAGAGTAGCGTTTTGGCACACAGAGGAAGAATAAACCTTCCTGTTGTGATGCTAACGTCAACTCCATGTGTGTGCCTCCGCTATTCTTTATCACAGGTCAGAAAACATGCTTAAAATGAGTATACACTGCAGACTTTAAGAGTAAATGTGGCTTATTAAAGAGTTTGCACATGGTGGTAAAGGAAACGGTTTGTTAAGAGAATTGTGTGTGAGAAGGGATTATTGGTCGTTCGCTAATCGTGCTAATGCTAACAGACTTGACTACTGTGGAAGCACTTGTGGGAAAAGCTAATCCAGTACAGTAAATTGTGTAGCTAAATGCACATTTATGAGGCTTAATGGCAACACCAGAAATGATATGTTGTAAAGTTACATGCTGAATTATTGCCGGATGTTTATGTGCTTAGTTAGTGTCATTACAAATGTCATTAAAGGAGCATTGCACTCTTTATTTAGTTGGTTATGAGATAAATATGTTGTTTCATAGAAAAAAATGCAATTGTGTTGTAAGCAAATAAAACGAGAGTAACAGAGGTTATATTGCTGTTATGTTAAAAATACATTTCGTATAGTTAGAATAACACTAAAAAAACGGTTATGTTAAAAAAATGGTTAAAAACAAATTCATTTACTGTTTTTCATGGACAATGTTAAAAATCAGTGGATTTAAGAACAAGAGAGCACATGGTTGTTTCATATTTCAAGAAAATGAGTTGAGTTAAACTACTGTCATTGTAATATTGGTTGTTCAGAGGAAGAATAAACCTTCCTGTTGTGAAGCTAACGCCAGCTCGTGTGTGCCTCCTCTATTCTTTATCACAACATCACGTCGAGAGGACAGAAAACCATTTGCCCCCTATCTGCAAAGTCAGGGAGGCAACACTTTCTACTTATTGGTGGCGATTCTGAAAGTCTCAAATGGAACCCATAATCCCATCAACAAGCACTAACAAAATATACAAAGTGTTCAACTCTGTCATTAGGTTTAGGCAAAGAGACCACTCAGCTGAGTAAAAACAACCAAGAGTCCATCATTATGTTACACATGAAGGTCAGGGGAACGCTCAAATTTAACGTTTCTTCAACCGTGAAACCCTCTGATGACACTGACCAAGACCAAGAGTTCCCTCTGCTGCAGAGGAGGAGTTCAGTAGAGTTAAATTTAAAAAGCTGATGTTGGCAGTAGTCTGGAAAAGAAAAAAAACGCCAACACTACCATAACTCTTCCATCTTTCACTTCATTTTTCATTTTTGGTTTAGCCTTGGATTCAAACCTCATTCTCCTCAGTGAAAGTCTTCCAACTAACCCAGCTTCCTGCCACTGCCTAGATGTTCTAATGCCTGGAAATGGAGCTACAAAGAGTTGAAGTCTAGTTTGCTCTCATACAACTTGAATCACAGTAGACTGAAAGGTCAGTATGGAATATTTGCCCAATGATGCCAAAAAAAATACTGCCTACCCTACCTTTAGTGGCACCGAAGTTCAAGCAGCAAAGACGTCCTAACATCAGCTGTTAGGAGGAAACTGTGTGGATCACGCCTTTATGGTTCATCTGCAAAGCAACCACTACTGAAGGAGAACAAGAAGAGGACTGTTTGGACCAAGAACCACAAGGAACGAACACTCGATCAATGGAAATCTGGGCTTTGGTACAATCAGTCCAGATGTGAGGATTTTGATTGGAGCCACTCTATCTTAGTTACACATTGAGTAGGTGATTGGATGGTATCTGCATGTGTGGTTTCCACCATGAAGCATTGAGCTATAATGATGTAGCAGGCTTTGCTTGTGACAGTTGCAGATTTATTTAGAATCCAAGGCAACAGTTAACCAGTATTACTGCCACAATGTTCTACCGAGGACATGACATCCCATCTGGTTTGAGCTGAGCAGGACCTTCTGAATCAGACGACCTGGCCTCGACCATCAGGGACCTAAACCCAGCTGAGACGGTTTGGGATGAGTTGGACCGCAGAGTGAAGGGAAAGCAGACAACAAGTGCTCAGCATATGTGGGATCTCCTTCAAGACTGTTGGAAACGCTCCAGGTGACAACCTCATGAAGCTGCTCGGAGAATGAAGAGTGTGCAAAACTCTTATCAAAGCAAAGCGTGGCTACTTTGAAGAGTCTAAAATGTAAAACATGTTTGGCTTCATTACATTTTTTTCCTTCCTACATAAATCCAAATATGTTATTTCATAGTTTTGATGTTTTCACTTTTGTTGTACAAAAAAGAATAATGAAAAACACATGAATGAGTAGGTGTGTCCAAACTTTAGACTGGGACACTTCTTGTAAGTAAATGTTTGAATTATTAAGTCTTTTATTTATTTATTGGCATACAAGTAGTCAGATTTGATCGTGTTGTGTTCATCAACAGCAATGGACTTGGATATATCAGATTTTATTTTATATTTCTCAGCTTACAAAAGCCAGAAGAGAACACTGACACATCTTTCAAAGTCGGACCCTAAAGTTTTACAGCAACAGAAGCTGGTGTATGAACAAATCAAAATATGAATAATAGAACTGAGTGTGTTCATTGTAAAGACTTTTACAATCCAACAGTAATGCCTCAATGACAAATCAATATAAAGTTTACAGAACAAAACAAAGCTGTAACTGAGGCGTATGATCTCCTGTCCGTTAGCAGAATGGATTCCAGTAGTGTTCAGACAATGTGCCTTAAGAGCTGCAACGACAGACGGCACACTCCGGTCCTCTCTGCTGATTCAACGCCAGCAGGTGTGCCTTTAAACCTCAGACACCCTGCACTGATTTTCAACTCACCTGGACAGGTGTTCCCCATGATGGCGGTTCTTGTGCAGACTGAAACCAGGAGCGGCTCTTCTTAGGCGGTGTGTAATAATGTAGGACAATAAACAGCGGGGTTAATTACAGGTGAGGATGTCTGAACAGAGCTTAGCACGGCGGGACACACAGAGGATACAGCTCAGATAATAATGTGGTATAATCATGTAAAGCTGTAAGTAGAGGGGGAGGCAGACTGGCCTGTCTCAACTGGCTCAGGTGGGATGCAGAGAAGTAAGTAATGAATAAAAGGCTTTCATGTGACATAATTTACCGTCTGGTGGCCATATTGGAGGTCCTCATGTCTGTGAGGAGCCGGTCCATCTCCAGAGTGTTGACCAGACATGGTTCTGTTTCTGCCTGAAAAGTAGTAATTTTACTGCTAAATATCATTATTACTGCTGAATTTCTTGTTATTAATGGAACAGAATGGCAGTTTGGTAGACACAGTTATACCCGCTGTTGGCCAGTTACAGCTAGCAGCCCTGCTAGTTTAACTTCATCTCTCAGTAACATGGTCTCTACAGCGACGTGTAAATGCTAGAGCATGGTCTGGCATCATCATTATGCTTTGGCAGGAGCCAATCACAATCATCCTGGGCCTGCTGAGGTCAGGATGCAATATAGCGTCCCTGCAAAACGATGACAAAGAACTAGTTTTTGGTGGAATGTTTGCATGTAGGAAGGCGAGCGGTGTCAGTAAAATGGATTTTTTACAAAAAAATCCAAGCAGCCCTGTCTCATTGCACGATCAAAATGTCTGGCAAGGTGCACCACTTTCAGCATGCAGTTTGCTGCTCGAAGGTTGTTGTTTTCTGGAACAAAGGTGAATCTGAAAACGGTAACAGGTGAAGGGGAGGAGACAGCAGCAAGAAAGATCTACATCGTTAGTCAGATTGATGTGGTAATGGCACTATTTTCTAAATCAAATATGTTTTCAATAGCTCAAGATCTTTTTTGAAGCAACAAGCACACAGCAGAGCTTTTAGTGCTTTGTGAAAAACTAAGGCTCATGCTCATGATGCCACCACTATACATAGACATTTGATGACCAGCCACAACATTAAACCATCTGTCTAGCATCATGTGGATCCTGTTGGGTCCTGGACCAGAACCTCTTGGGGTGTCCTGTGGTGTCTGGCATTGGAACAGTCCTTTAGTTCCTCTGCGTTTTGCGATGGTGCCTCAGGGAATTAAGCCTGTTTCAGCAGATGCTTGATCAGATTGGGATCTGGGAAGTTTGGAAGTTCGATCTACACTTTGGTCATGTTGTTCAGAGAGCGGTGTGCTTGGTCTGAAACAATGTTCAGATGGGTGGAGTGTGACAAAAGAATACCTATGTGACTGTCAGAATAAAAAGTTTATCTGCATCGTAATGAGAATGTTATTCACTTCACCTGTCAGTTTTTAATTTGTATATGATTACAGAAGCACTTCTTCTTACTTACTTACTTACTTAGCTTGCTACCACTGAATCACCACTGAATAGTAAATATGCAGTAATTGGGACAGACTCCAGGACATTGTTGGAAACAAACCTTTTTGCTAAGCTAAGCTAACTCAGATATACCAATAGGCTTATTTCTGAAAAAAAAAATGTCAAGCTGTTTCTTCAGCATATGTAATTAGCACATTAGCCAACAGTTGTTTCATTCCAAAACCACAGTATACAGGCCTCAGTGAGAAATTACTGGTTACCATCCTGTAAAACACTCTGTGCTCTGCCCTCGTCCTCGATGCAACAACAAGAAGAGCCACGATGGTCCTGCATTTAATTTCATGCAGCCTAATTAACAGACTGGTCCAATCAGCCATGTAACATTTAACCTTGTGTTTGCCATTTATTGATGCATATTAGCTGAGCAAAACAAAATCCCTTCTCAGTTTAATGAGCCTGTTAGATGTAAAAACAAGGAGGGGAGTCTCAGAGGAGACTTCAGGTACTGATCCACATCGGTCACCAGGGAAAGCGCTGAGCACCAAGTAGTGTCAGCTGTTCTACAGCCAGAAGGTCAAAGATTTGATCCCCAAAATAACCATAAGGCATGAACGTAGCAGCAACACGTTATAGGTACAATAGGGTCCAGACTGCTGCATGTCAGAGCTCAGTCTGAAGCTGATGAGGCTTGAAAATGGTGGAAAACATTCCACCTGAACTTTACAATATTGAACTATTTTGTTTCCTTCTGTGTACTAAATATTCAGTATCTGCTTCCTGAGTGGCAAAAACAAGGCATGGTTTTATAAAAACATTACAGAAATATATTAAGGGTTTAGAGAGGATTGCCAGCTTGTATTTAGAATGCTTTACAGAGCTCATGATGCGTGTGGTCAACACCCAATTACACACCACATCTAACAGCGGTCTAAGTATTGCCAGTGGTAGAGAGAGGATACGAGTGGCTGACTTCACAGGAGAGAGAGAGAGAGAGAGAGAGAGTCTATCATGTTTGTGCTTGTGTCTCTGATCCTGGACACAAACATGTGGAAAAGAAGAGTCAGGAAGGACTACAATAGGCATCTGGAAGTCAGTGGAGGCTTTTATCCAAAGTGGCTACAGCAGAGCACACACTAGTAGAAGCATTCACTGTGGTCCTGCAACCCCTCACTAATTATGCTGGTTTACCAAAATTAAAGTAAACTGGGAGTTTCTGGGGGTGACGTGTAATTTAGATTACTTAAGTGGATGCAGTTGTAATGCTTACATGTGGTTTTCAGAGGAGTAAGTGGAGATGTGTTGTTTTATTAACCAACCAGCTCTAAGAGAATCGCTGAATCTATTGCTTGTGGCTTTAACCGTTTAACTACCAGAGGCCTGCAGTAACACAGACTCAGGAATTACTACAGATTTTTGGATGGTCTTTTTTGGGATCTCTTGGCAGGGTTGAGGATGAGGTGATGGAGGATTTAAACAGTCAGGGCTGCTTGTCTGGAGTAAATGGTGATTGTTTGGAATTCTGTGTGACGTGAAACATAGCATAGGTCATATACAAAGGTGTTCACAGAGGTACAAGAAACCCTAAACAGCTAAATATCAGGGATTGACTTAACAGTTGTCCATCCATCCATCCATCCATCCATCCATCCATCCATCCATCCATCCATCCATCCATCCATCCATCCATCCATCCATCCATCCATCCATCCATCCATCCATCCATCCATCCATCCATCTTCTTCCTCTTATCCGGGGTCAGGAGGCAGCAGATGAAGCAGGTCATTCCAGATGTTCCTCCTCCCAGCAACACTTTCCTGCTCTTCCTGGGGGATCCAGAGGCGTTCCCAGGACTGATGAGATATATATAATCCCACCAGAGGGTTCTGGGTCTACCCTGGGGTCTCCTCCCAGGAGGACATGCTTAGAAAACCAAACCACCTCAAATGACTCCTTTCGAGGTGAAAGAGCAGCGGCTCTACTCCAAGCTCCCTCCAAGAAAAGATTTTAAGACTTTATGCATCATCTCTTTGAAATCATTTTTGGACAGTATTGAGTCATTCTGGATTTTTTTGAGTCATTTTGGACAATTTTTGAGTAGTATTTTCTAAAGTTTTCATCAGTTTCAGCGGAAGAAAATCCTCCCTGATTTTATTCACGACTTAGAGATGTTTTATTGAGAAAAGCTGCTTTTCTGTGGTTTGAATTCTCCTTTTTGACAGTTTAAAAACCACTTCATGTATCTAATGTTTTTAAGACTTTATGCATCATCTCTTTGATGCATGAAGTCTTAACATGTCATCTCAGAATTGTTCTTCAGAGGAGGTTCAGGACACAAAACTAAAGGGGGGCATGTTTAAACCTCCCAGAGTTGCTGCTTGAAGGTTGATTCTCTCTAGAAACTCACTGGTGGACAGCAGAATGTCAGGATTTTTCAGTTGAAGATAAGGCTAAAAAAAAAAAAACGCTTGGTTGAAAAATGTGGCATCATTTCATTTATTTTCATTCCTGCAGGTCACAACAGCATCCAGCATGGTTCCAACCTTGACTGAGTGGAGCTTCAGGAAGGAGGATCTGATGCAGGATGAACCACACAGATAGACCAACAAAAGGTAAGATGAGATCAAACTCTGTTGATCCTGAGGAAAATTTTTGTGCCAGATGTTGCTCAGAGAAAATCAAAATGACATAAAATGAGAATTTATACAGTGCATAGTGGAAAAGCAATAAGATAGAAGTAAAATCAATTATTGAAATAAAGTAAGTTCCCTTAAATAAGACTAGAATTAGAAAAGTAAGGGAGGGAATATCACACAGGATAATGAAATATTGCACACAAAATGTAAATATTGCACCTGAAAATGGAATATTGCACATTACTGTGAACTTTTCTCATCTCATCAGTGTAGGCTGCTACATGGAACATTGTGGGATATTACAACTCAGGTGTTGTTTTGTTAGCTCTGGCCACCAGTTGTATTGGTTCTAACATTGTACTCACCATAGTCTCACTTCAAAGGTGCTACAGGACAACGCTGGTGCAGCCCTGCAACAGAAAATCATGTGGAAGCACTGGGGCAAATACAAAGCCAGAAAGACACCAGAGAGGGGTACTTACATTTGGAGTCCTGCACATGGTTAGGTCCAGCCAGCAAACACATACTGGTTAGGTTTTGGGAACTGTGGTTCCTGTTAAATATAAAGTTTTTATGTTGCCAAGTAAACACATTGTGTGTCTTGAAGTTTAACTGCTAAGAGCCTAAACATAACAAAAGAACAGTTTAATCTCACTCCAGTGGCTGTGGGTGGATGCTGCGTTGCTAGATTGGATATTGTAGGAGAACAAATTAAATACACGCCAGTGAATCATTTGCAAAAACGTTAAAGCCATGTCCACTCTAATCTGGCTAAATTCACAGTTTTTTCTCTCCATTCGAGTCCTTCTTCCAGATGTTAATGCAGCTGTGCATTGCTTATATCTTCAGTATCTCTTTTTACATAATGAACAGATCTTTTCCAGACATTATTGACATGTGAAAGCAGCAAAAACAACCAAAATTTCTAACACTAATGAAGGCTGCAGTGTTTTTCTGTGAGCCAGATCTATGGATCACTGGATTGG
Organism: Amphiprion clarkii; assembly: GCA_027123335.1. Lineage (NCBI taxonomy): Eukaryota > Metazoa > Chordata > Actinopteri > Pomacentridae > Amphiprion > Amphiprion clarkii. Next base: position 32,164,756 of record CM049583.1, read on the forward strand.
CTTCCTGGAGTGCTAAATGCAACTTAACCACCATTAGTGTTAGTAGTTCCACCTGTGTTTTCCTGCTATCATAAGTCACTAAGGCCAGTCTGGAGCAGGCCTTTAAAGCTGTGGATGACAGATGGCGCTGTCTTTTGTTTTGGCTCGTATGAAAGTGATTATCTGTAATAGATGTGTGCTGCAGTGCAGTGCAGTGCTGTGCTGTGTGAACTGTCAGTATCTGTCCTGACCCCAGCATGACACTGCACGTATGTTTTTAAAATGTGACAGATTTACTTGAAAAGAATGTCAGTAATGCTGCCTAAACACCTCTGAAATTATGTTTCTGTACAAACAAGCTGCAGCAGCAGATATGCCTGGAAGGAGAGCTGAATGTGTGTTTTCTATTAACATAATGAGGAAACGCTGGTAATTCTAGTGTGTGGCTTCAACTGCACTGACCACAGCATAATTCACTCTGTTGTAGTTATTTCAAAACATTCACCACACTTGGTTAAAGTCAGGGAAAGGTCATGGTCTGGTTTAAGACAGAAAAAGGACCTATGATGACTTGAGACGCAGCATTTATTTACACAGATCAGCCATGACGTTAAAACCACCTGCCGAGTGTTGTGTAGATCCAGTTTGTGCTTGGGATGTCTGGCTGTTGGTGGTGGGTTCCAGGGTGGGGCCTCCAAGCATCAGGCTTGTTCCAGCTGATTAGGATCTGGGGAGTTTGGAGGCCGGGTTTGGGCTCATGGTTGTGTTCCTCGAGCATTTCCTGAGCAGTTTCTGCACTGTGGCAGCACAGTATGGTCCTGCTGTGAGAGGCTGCTGCTGCCGTTAGGGGGCTGTTTGGTCTGAGACGATGGGTGGTGAGGACCCAAGATCGATCTGATCTGTCTATCTATCTATCTATCTATCTATCTATCTATCTATCTATCTATCTATCTATCTATCTATCTATCTATCTATCTATCTATCTATCTATCTATCTATCTATCTATCTATCTATCTATCTATCTATCTATCTATCTATCTATCTATCTATCTATCTATCTATCTATCGTCTAGAATGTTTTTGTATTCATCATTCCAAAAGTAACTTTAATGTAAAAATGCATCTTAAAGAGCATTTCCTATTTCAGTGACAGAAGTTTTGCACAAATATTGACCAAACTGTGAAAAATGATTTAAGGAGGTTGTCCCTCACTTTGTGATTTCATCAGCACCCCAGATTCTGAAACTTACTGAGGAATTAGTCTGATTCTTAGACTCTGTGAGCATTTACAACCACATCTTCATTCCAGATGTGGACGATCATATACAGCACCTATCTTTTGTTCTAAACCTATCGACTACTGAAGAAGTTAGTCTGTAGTATCGGTATCAGTATCAGCAATAGTAGCCCTGTATTTACTTGATATTGGATCAACAGCTAAATCTTGCCGCATCACACACCACTGATCCCTACTACCTCCTGCTGATTCCAGTACAGGTTAGACATGTAGACCTTCATCCATTCCAACCAACACTGACACTCAACATGATCCAGTCAGCATTTATCAGAGGATTTGTCCAGGAACAGATGAGGATATGAGCTCTGTTTCATACAGAACACCACCTCATCACTCATATTCTGCAGTGAATGTGATGCTGTGGCGTGTCAGAATGGACTGTACCACCACATGAACTCATAATCAGTGAACCCTGAAGCTGCTGCTCTCAGGTAGAATCTGTCCATCATCTCGTGGAGCTGAGCAGAACTCAGTGAGGGATGTTCCTCCTTCAACCAATCAGGAAACCCACAGCAAAACAAACCCCTCCCTCCCATCCAACAAACCCCTTCTCTAACTGAGAATCCCCACTCTGAGCTGGACTCACATATCTGTGCTGCCACCTGTTGTTCACTCTGGTGTACTACACTAAACACAGTCTGATTCACCAACGATGTCAGAACTGCTGAAGAAAAAAATGGATAAAGTTCTAAAAATATTTATCCTGGTCATGTTAGACTCAGGTCTGACTTTTAACGCAGTTTACATGCATTATGTTACATTGCTAATTTTACTCAGGTTTACATTCTAGTGTTAACTTTTTTTAAAAGCATGCACTCTACTACATCTAAAAACCTTAATCTGGGCTCGTTCACAGCGATTATAATCAAAATGTTGAAATTGAACCTTTATTTAAAAGTGCTGCACATATTGTGATGTCCCTTTTTTTTTTTTTTTTTTTTAAGAATTATTCTGGTGGGAGAAAAGCTGGCCCTTAAAATAATGTGTCTTTTATAACATAGCCCTTTCCTAATGCATTCAGTAGAAGTGTTGTTCTTGTTTTCTTTAAAGTCTGTATTTTTATCCTAATACTACATTTCCACAGAGCTTATACAGTATAATTACAGCCCCAAGTTTTTACTCAACACCTCCTTTTGTAGTTATTGTGGTGCTTTCTTCTGTGAACGTTTGGTAGGAATGTCTCTAATCCCTCTACAACTCTGTTATATTTATATCATCAAACTGTTCGTTCTAAACCCGTCCTGTATGACGTTCAGACCCATAAACTGGTTCTGTCACACCCTAAATATAAGGTTGCAGTTTTACTTTTTAAAAGATTCCTTTCAGGACTAAAGATATCTTTCAGGAATCATTGCACCAACTCATATTATATACAGGAAATTACTGTTAGAAATTTGTTTACAAGACAATATAAGTGGGAATTAGCTTTGAGCTATGCCTGCAGCATTGGATGTATTGTGCATTGCTGATGTTAAATAGAATTGCAGGGTTACTGTTTGAGTTTCTGTAAAATGGAAATGTTCGTTCTGTCCAGAAACAGAGAACTAGAAGCAGCATGACAGGTCGCGGGTTTAATCACGTCACTGTCATCAGTAAATATGTAGTTAAACTAAAATGCTAATTACTGCGGTAATCAGGGTCAAATGAAGCACAGAACTGGGTTTTAATGAGCAAACGGTAGCCTGGGATGGAGAAAGCTGGAAACCACGAAACCACATGAAGGACCCGTAAACACACACAATAATCTGAGAGAAACCTCACACAAACTGCAACACTTCTCACTGCGACAAATACAGCTGTGCCAGTGTACGAGTCAGCGGCTTAAAGGAAAGATTAGAAAACTCCCGGTAAATGGAAATCCATACGCCTGTGTTTATGGTGATGTGTCCTTTATTGGAAAGAAAAACATACAGAAAGCATGAATTATTTCTGTGGTAAAATGTCAGTTTGCTACTATAGAAAATAATGAAGTTTCTCGAAACCTGATGCCTTAGCTATTCTCATGCAGATCCTTTCACTTCACATTAAGTGGAATTTTGGCCTTAAATCATCAGTATAGTTGTTGAAGATTTGGTTCAGTTTTGTGAAAAATGAGCTGAAGCAAAAATACTGGAAATATGCTGCGATGAATAGAACTTTACTTATTATTATTTAAATTGACAGAACACTGAGTTTATTGTTCATTTCAAACAGTTTCTAAAGTGCTTCCTGCAATTTATAAACTAGAATTGTTCATATTTTGCTTTGTTTATCTTTACATAGTTTTTTAAAATTATTTTATATAGAAGGCAGTCAGTTATTTCAGCAGAATCATAGTTCCAAAAAGATTTTTTGTTCTATTTAAAAATCTAATGAACGGCTGCCTAAGATCACACTCCAGTATATTATAGATAGATAGATAGATAGATAGATAGATAGATAGATAGATAGATAGATAGATAGATAGATAGATAGATAGATAGATAGATAGATAGATAGATAGATAGATAGATAGATAGATAGATAGATAGATAGATAGATAGATAGATAGATAGATAGATAGATAGATAGATAGATAGATAGATAGATAGATAGATAGATAGATAGATAGATAGATAGATAGATAGATAGATAAAATTTACAGTGTAACACCAGCAAATAGAAAAACAGTTTGAATAAAAAAGAGCAGCACACAATGCACATAGTGCATATAGATACTTTCTCCTTCTAGAAGAAAAATACAAATATTTACAGCAAAAATTCTATGAAATTGCACAGCATCATTAATATCTATAATGATTTAACTCACCACTTGCTAATCTTCACGTCCACGTAGCTCCTTACATAAAATAGAATGATGTTCTACAAAAAGCACAACACAGAAAGTACAGAAATATAAAAGTGAGGCGTAGTGCAGTTCACGGTCAGAAAACTTCTCTCTTTTAAAAAACCAGCGAGACCTGAACCTGCTGAACTTTTGCTCCTTTAAGTACGACTGTTAATAATCTGAACAAGGAAAGACAGCGTAGTGGTTGAACGCATAGAAAAAAGAACACATACAGTGGATATAAATAAAAATGAAGTTATAATAATATAATATGGATTAGAGTGCAGGACAGTATTAACGCTGTTCTCACTGCAATGTTCAGATGTAACACTAGTCAAAAAAACACCCTTTTTAAAAAAAGTTTCTATATTTTTTGTAATATTGGATGTTTTTTGACAGATTTTCTTTCATATTTACTTCCTATTTACAGGTGCAGCTCTTCTGGTGCACCTTTTACTGGTCAGTTATGTTGCTTTTCAAATGTAGGTCTACAAGGAGTCCCATTTATCTTGACTTTTCCTGTGCAGTGATATCATGCATTCAGTCTTGATAAAGGGATCTTTTTAATAATACTGCAGCACCAGTCTGCCTGAATAGTGACCACTAGAGTGTGGCACTACTGTCATTAAAGTAGTTGTCACACTGCTGTGCTTCATTTGAGTGGCAGTTGAGATTTTTTAGATTGACATCATTAATTTAGTATCATCAGTGTCAACTGTTAAAAGGCTGTAGACAGAAGTAAAAATATATATGTATTACCGATACATATTCAGATCTCATTCTGACCTGCTGATGAGAACAGAAGCACAGCATCTCAAAATTCCCTCACAAGTCACTGATCTATGCTTTTCCCCCCCAAATTTTTTTATAACAAATTGCCTCAGGCCTAATTGGTAAAGAGACAGTTACAGTAATTATTGTTGGGAGTGATGCAGGGTTACAAAACATACTGTTTTGGAAAGATGTTTTTTGATACTATGACCACCATAAATGCAATTCCAAACGAACTCTCTGATATGTACAGAATAATACAGCAACTGGACAAATAAAACTATTTGCATGGCTGGGCAACACGGGAGGTAAATGAGAAACTCAACTTTTTAAATTAAAGTCCAGCAGCTCTTTAAAGGCGTCGTCACGCTGCTGGACTTTCAGCTAAAGATGTTCCTGTTCACTCCATGTAGATTAGAGACGCTCAGAGAAAGAATGGCGTAAGAGACTCACTTTAGTCTCCCACCCCGACTACAATTAAACTAATGTCTCCGCCTCACCCCACCCCCAGCCCCACCTCCCCCACTGCAGCTTCCTCATAAACCAAGCCGGAGAGAACTCAATACCAAACCGAGCCGCTCATATCATTCACATGGCGCTTATTGGAACGGCCTGGGTGTGTGTGTGTGTGTGTGTGTGTGTGTCTCGCTGTGTGTGAGAGTGTGTGTGTTCTCTTCTTTCTTCACTGTGGTAGGCTAGTAAAAGTAGGTGTGCACCACACAAAGCAGTAAAGAGATTGCTTGTAAAAGTACCTCACAGCCACCCGACACGCACACACACACGCACACACACACACGTATGCACACCAATACACAAAGGCAGTGTGAGGTGCAACACACTGCCATACACAGTCACACAAACAAAACGGTACACGTGCACTGATGGTGTTAATGCAGGAAGCTGACGTCAGATTTCACCGTTTATTTCAGACATGCATGACATACTTTCATGTTTGGCTTCAATCCTGCTGAAGTGATGCTCTGGAGCAATGTGAGCCAGCGTGACACGGAAAGTCCCTGAGATCACAAACCGGCCTGGCACAGCTGGAGAACGAGCACAAGATGAACAAAGAGAACAATCTGGATGATGGAGGAGGAGGAGGAAGGATTTGCACATCTGTAGATGCCAGTGTTGGATGGACATGGAGGACACAGAGCAGACTGTCCTCAAAGAGCACCAACTGGATGAGACGGATTGAAGTCATGAAGAAGTGGACAGAAAGAGGCTTGAGACCAGAACTGACTCCTGCCTAGATTACCAATGTGACTTTTACATATCTGTAATTTGACTTTTTCTGCTGGAAACATTCCGACTTCTGCCTCCAGACAAGGGAAGAGGAAGCAGTAAAAGCTGTTTTTTACTGCAGACATGTTAGAGTGAACCTGGATACCTGTTTTCATACACACTACACATACAGAATATATATGAATGAAAATGTACCAGTGGGCTGGAAACACTCCCTATGGATGTGGACACAGACAGCGGCAGATGTGCAGTTGATTTATTACACTACTTTCTAGTCCATTTGGCATCTCTGTATTCTGTGCATGTGCACTAGGGGTCAAATCAAAATGGTCCATTTAGTTTTTCGATTGCAGGGCCAGTTGAGGTCCTTGTAGTAAGCCTGTAGACAGACCCTCCTGTACTCACGGAAATGGAAGGTTTAACATTAGCTTTGCTATTTAGCCTAACAGCAGGTGGCTAAACTTCAAATCCAGTCACACCACCTGTTATAATCCAATTTAAATCCTCAAAGGCAGCACATTAATGAGCCAAGAGTGCTCCATTTTGGACATAATTGGGATGGAAATGCAAGTGAACGTATTATTTATTTCATTTTTGTCGTGCCTCCCTTCTATAGTAAGTTAACCTGTGCTGTCAGTCTTTGAATTCAGAGTTAGATCTGTGTCCATATTCTTGGTAAGTTGATAATCCTGTTTTCAGTGGGTGTTGGTCTCCACCAGAGCTCCTCCTCCCATCATTCCTTTTTGTAATCGGCATGGATCGAATGTGAAAGCACAGCTGGGGGGATGAGAGGATCTGTTTTCTGCTCTTCTGAGCTCAGTTTACAGCTGAGTGTGAAATGTTTGGGGAGACAATTAATACCTCCAAGTCTGAGGCGATGTTTCACTGCAGAATAAAGTGGTGGCTTGTTCCCTCCAGGTTGGTAGCACCACTTAAACTACCTCAAAGTTTTATTTAGAAAGTGATGGTAAAATGGAGGTTGGTGGGCAGTTTGGTGCACCATCAGCAGGAATGTTGGAGTTTGTAATTTACCTTCTAATTTCCATTTATGTCCACGTGTATGGTCATAAGAGGGAGTTTCAAGGAGAGCTGCTGTTTCTTGGCATCAGAAGAAACCAGACTCACTGGTTAGAGCATCTGATCAGGTCGCCTCGGCTCTCTCCTTTTAGAGTTTTTCCAGATACATCCAACGAGCAAGAGATCCGGGGTTAGATTCAGAACATGCTCAGAACATGCTGAAGGGATGAAACATCTCATCTGGCTTGGGGAAGAAGCTCACACATCCAGCTGGAGCTCTGGATAGAGCTGTCATTCGTTAGCATCAAAAGGAGGCAGTTGCTCTGGTTCGGGCATCTGATCGGGATGCCTCCGGGTTGCCTCCCTTTGGAGGTTTTCCAGGCATGTTCAAGTAGGAGAAGAACCCACATTAGACCCAGAAGATGCTTCAGGAGATAACACATCTCATCTGACTTGGGAACGTTTTGGGATCTCCCAGAAGGAACTCTGCTGAGAGGAGAAACATCTGGACTGGTTGGCTGCTCTTTTATTTGGACAGAATTCTTGAACAGCTGAATATTTTTGGCATTTTGTGTTCAGTGAATAGGAATATTGATCCCTTACAGTTGTTGAGTACAAAGTCTAGCTTCAGAAGTTACAACACTGGCACTGGTACTGAACGTTTTCAAATGATATCCAGCCCAAAGCAAAGAGCATGTGGAACTAATAATATTAATGTCAGCTCAAAAACTTATTCCTTCGCAGTAAATTTAAATTTCTGTTTGCACACCACAACAACAGAAGCTCACTAAATCCAATCCTTGCTCATTAAAACACAACAGCAGCCCTCTAGCATCAGCATATGTTCCATCAGAGACAGTATTCAGAGCTCTGAAGTGGATTAATGGGAATATGCAGCCCATCAACATGTGATACCTGAAGACAGTTTCTGGCCTGATAATGAGACTATTTGGGTGTGTCTTATTAGCACAGTTTATTAGCCTGTGATAGTCCGAGTCTTAGCCTCTGGTGACATCAGAGCCAGACAGCCACCCAACAAAGAGTTTATTAGGATGAATCCCTCAGTCCCACACTAGAACACACACTATAGAGAGAAATGTATTCAGAGGAGGCTCAGTGAAGATCAGATAAGGTAAGATAAGATAAGATAAGATAGAGCTTTATTAATCCTAAAGGAAATTCCTGTGGTTTTGCTCAGAAAAAAACCATGAGAATAAATGCAGTGCCCAATAAAGGTACTATATATTATTGAAAATAAAAAAGATATCAATAAAAAAGACTAAAATGGAAAGTAAGAAGTAACAGTGGCAATGATGCCAAAGTAGTAAATTGATATATTGATATTTTAATGAAATATGGCACATAAAATTGGAACACTACACAGTGCTGAAACTGATATTTCAATCAACTATTAGGAGAAGTAGCACTGCAAATGACATTATTATTATATTATTGTTTTAAGTGTCTGTTTCCGCTAATAGACATGTCTATGTAGATTTAGCGTGGATGGAATATAAATATCAATGTGTGAATTGACAAAACTAATTAGCTAGCATGTTCAGTTGGTTGAACAGATAACACTGAAAGGAATGCTTATACTCTCTTATTGGCATCGTCAGCTGCTGAAATCTGGTCGGTTGAGGGAGAGTTGCTTCCCCAAGTGAAGGAGTTCAATGAAGGCGTTGTATCAAACCATCGTGGTGAAGAGGGAGCTGAACCTCAAGGAGAAGATCTCAGTTTACCATCCATCTATGTTCCAACTCTCACCTATGGTCATGAGCTCTGGATAGTGACCCAAAGAATGAGATCATGGATCCAAGCGTCTGAAATTAGTTTCCTCCGTAGTGTGGCTGGGTTCAGCCTTAGAGATAGAGAGAGAAGCTCAGACATCTGGAGGGAGCTCAGAGTAGAGCTGCTGATCCTTCACCTCTAAAGGATCCAGCTGAGGAGGTTTGGACATCTGATTCAGATCCTCCAGGGAGACTTCCTTTGGAGGTTTTCTGAACACGTCCTCCTGGGAGGAGACCCCGAGGTAGACCCAGAACCCTCTGGAGGGATTCTATATCTCCTCTGGCCTGGGAATGCCTCAGGATCCCCCAGGAAGAGCTGGAAAGTGTTGCTGGGAGGAGGAACATCTGGAATGACCTGCTTCATCTGCTGCCTCCATGACCCGACCCCGGATAAGAGGAAGAAGATGGATGGATGGATGGATGGATGGAGGGAGGGAGGGATGGCTGGATGGATGAAGGGATGGATGGAGGGAGGGAGGGAGGGATGGATGGATGGATGGAGGAGGAACATCTGGAATGACCTGCTTCATCTGCTGCCTCCATGACCCGACCCCGGATAAGAGGAAGAAGATGGATGGATGGATGGATGGATGGAGGGAGGGAGGGATGGCTGGATGGATGAAGGGATGGATGGAGGAGGAACATCCAGCCATGGCTCCATCATCCTATAGATCTCTTTCAAACACACTCCCTGTTATCAGTCCTGTAAAAACATTATTAATTGCAGCGTGAATGCAGCTATCCATCTTCAGACCAGACCTGCATGATGAAGATGTGTGTGTGTGTGTGTGTGTGTGTGTGTGTGTGTGTGTGTGTGTGTGTGTGTGTGTGTGTGTGTGTGTGTGTGTGTGTGTGTGTGTGTGTGTGTGTGTGTGTGTGTGTGTGTGTGTGTGTGTGTGTGTGTGTGTGTGTGTTAACCAGACTCATCTGTCTCCAGTCTATTGATCACACTGAGGTTGGTCATTATTACTAGGCTACTGTGGAGTGGAATGCTGAGGAGGTGTGTGTGTGTGTGTGTGTGTACATGTCTGCTTCCCCTCTATAAATCCAGAGGCCACGCTGGTACTCAGCACTAATGAGGATGGCCGTCTCTCTCTCTCTCTCTGTTGAGCTCGATCTGTCCGTCTCGATGGAAAACGGGAAAATGAGCTGAGTTTTCTTGTTTGCTGACAACTTAGATTTATTTTCCTGCAGTGACAGCACCCGATGCATTACTGTTCTCCAGGGGGTGTCGGTTTTTAAAAGACACTGACACCCTAATTTGATTGGTGTATTACCTGTGTGGGCTGGCGTTCAGGATAGTTGTAATATCACTTGTGTTCTGGTGCATAAACAGGCTGGGAACCGTCTGGGATCAGCTGCCATCCAGCCTTACTGCCAGTGTTTTACTTTGTCCACCTGTGGTACAGGAAGAAAAAAGTCCCCTGGCACCCAAAAGCAATTTCCTAGACTCTGAACAAGATGTCTGTAAAACTTTTGGCCATTTTTTACTGCTTGCATTCTGCTATGGTTGCATAACTCTAAACCCTCTCCTTTGTGTTGAAGTGCCTCTGGTTATTGATTAAACCCCTAAAATTCCATTTCTCTACATCAGAGTTACATATTACTACTTTAAATAGCTTATTTTTAACTCTACCCTGTTGATTCCTCTAGAACAGGGATGTCAAACATGAGGCCTGTGGGCCAAAAGTGGTCCTCCAGAGGGTCCAATCCGGCCCTCAAAGTGTAAAAATTACAGAGAAGACATGAACTGCAGATTGTAAATTAGTAAAACTAGAAATTTAAAATAATTTCTAGACCATGACAAGTTGTTTTGAACAGAAAGTAAAATACTAGATTGTTTATTGTTCTTTAGTCATTTTGTGTCTCATTTTTGTAATATTTTGTCTTGCTTTTGTAGTTTTTTGTCTTTTTTTGTCCTTTTTGTTGTCTCATGTTTTCTCCATTTTGTTTATTGTTTTGTTTCCTTTTTGTCTCACGTGTTTTTTTAATCTTATTTTTATCATTGTGTGTTGCTTTATTCATTGTTTTGTGTGTCGTTTTTGTCGTTTTGTGGTCATTTTTTTGTCTGGTTTGTGTCTTTGTCCATTTTTTTGTTACTTTGTAACTTTTTTGTCCAATTTTTTGTCTCTTTTTTGTTTTTTTTTGTGTCGTTTGTCTCATTTTTTGCCATTGTTTCTTGCTTTTGTCATTTTGCGTCTCATTTTTGTAATATTTTGACTTGTTTTTGTTGCTTTTCATCTTTTTTTGTCTGACTTTTGTCATTTTGATCATAAAGTAAAATGCTATATCATTCAGTTCCAGATGACTAAATGTTGTGTTCCTTTGTCGACACTCTGTGATCTGGAAGTTGTAATGTGGAAATGATAAACTGAGGCTGGATGTTGCTGAAACTGAATTTATTTCTCTTAAAAATTTCAGGTTGTTTGTGATGTTTTGTAAAAAGATAATTCCTTAAATGTGAACATTTTTAGAATGTACTTTTTTGCACTAAAACAAAGGAACCATTAGGAGTTGTGGTTATTTATAGGTTACTATGCTGTGGTTTTACTGGTCCAGTCCACTGGAGATTAGACTGGACTGAATGTTGAACCTGAACTAGAATGAGTTTGACACCCCTGCTCTAGAATGTACAGATCTATGAAGAGCCAGCTTCTCTCTTCAACCACAAATAAAACACGTTACATAAAATACATCATATGAACATGCTAACAAGGTAAAAAAAACAACTTGATTTTCAGCAGTGGTGGTCTTTAATGTACTGATGAAGAAGGTCCTGAAGGTAGCAATGCCATAATATGTAAACACAGTTGGAAGTGAAGGTCTTTACTTTGGTAAAAATACAAAAATGTTAGGTGTCAAAATATACTTATAGTAAGAACTAAGCATACTCATGATTCAAACTTGACCCATTTCAGCTTCCAGCACCACAGGAAGCAGACGCCTGACATATCAGCTCAGTCTCTCTATAGCTGCTTTTTATATTTTAAATTTATGTTATGCAGTAAAATTATGCATCAGGTGAGGTGCCAACAAGCTGCACTGAAAGAAAAACCTTGTTGGATTTGCATGAAAAAAAATTTACCGGCAGCGGTTGCACAAAATTATATTGTGTTTTGGTTAAAATACATGTTCAAGCAATATCCCCATGATTAATATTTGTTATTTGAGCATTATTATTTCAAATTAAAATCTTTTAGTCAAATCATGTTTCTTTTTCGTACTTTACCTGTGATATACAAGCATGAACCATTTGTATTAAATATATATATTTATGTATTTATTTTACAATACATGATTACATTTCCTATTCTATTTATGATACAGTTCTATTGATGCGACCTAAATTAAATTACTTTCACTAAAGCTATATTTGTGCTGACCTACAAAGCAATTAAAACATAGTATTCAATCATCAAATATAACAAACTGATTTAATATTTCTTCTTAGATCAACCAATCATGAACATGGAAACTACAAAACCTGTTTTAACAGTGGAATATTTCATCTCAAACAATGCATTTAACCTGCAGAACTGAACTTCCTCCACATTCAACTTAAAGTGCACATTTGCATAATCAGGCATATGGATTCTGTAAAGCGTCTTGAGACAGTTTGACTGCTATATAAATTGAATTGAATTGAATTTAAAAAAATGATTTTGGGTGCCTCAGATGACACGGTTAAAACCTCAAAAAAGTCGATATTGTGTCTTTTAAGACACTATGAACCAAGTGTTCAGTGAATGTTCTACTCAGGAAGTCCAGCTCCGGTGGAGAACTGGAGGCAGCGATGGAGAAGCAGATGAGAGGAACAAACATCAGTTAGTGGAGGATGGATGTACCGGGTGCCACAACATAGTAATTTAATCATTAGAATAGCTTTACTATATTTAATAATACACATTTTGACTTGCTTTTTATGTAGTTAACTAAGTATTGTGTGGAATAGGTTTTGGCAAAATTGTTCATAGGTTTCACCAAGACGCTGTATCGTTTCAGAGTGTCATTCACTTTATTGTACTTTTGCTGTACAGTAGCTCCTGTAAAACATACAGTGCAATGCTACACAATGCTATGTATTTACATTAGGTAAGATGTGTTTGAATTAACGTCTAGAAAACCAGAAAACAATCTGATGATTTTATTATTCAAGAAGCGTGTCTTTTACCAAATTTAATGTCAGTGTACAAGAGCTTCAAATGCTACATTGTGGCATTTGATTAGTACTTTAATCATTTGCAAATTTGCTCTGAATTTCTATTTTTGAACAAGCAGAATCACTTCTTTACCTGGAGGTTCTGTCTTGCAAACTTTGAGCAGAAAGTAGTGGATGTTTTAATAAATAATAATAATAATAATACCTTTAATTTATAGTGCACTTTACATGTAAAATCTGAAAGTGCTACAATGCATTTAAAAGAAACATTTCTTCCAGATCTCTGGATGAAAAATGATGTAGTCTTTTGTAAACACTTGATAGATATTTGAATGTTTACATGCACGGTACACAAAGAAAGATGCCCAACTGCTATTTTTCTCCCTCTGAGGTTAAGAGAACTATATTTATTGCTTAGCATATATAACAAAATATATATACATTGTAGGTCACGTAGAGGCTGGTGAAATGAAGGATCTTTTAGGGTGTCAGTGGATTAGTCTGTTACTGAAGATGCATTAAATTCCAGCCTGGACTTCTTCTGGATGCTGCTTTAAACTGGGCACTGGACACATCAGTGCAGAGAATTCTCGCATCAAACTCACCTGAGGACCAACAGTCAGTATCACAGCCTTCTAGCACCCCCTGCTGCTGTGGAGTGTAAATCACTCAGCTCTGTCTGGCCTTCTCTCTCTGAAGTGAATCTATTATTCTTTTACAGGATTTAATGAATATTTATGAACAGGGCCTTCATGTGAGATCAGCCAATCAGCTGACAGAATGCCAGACATAAATCAGCTGACAGCTGGCAGGCAGTAAACAGCACAGAACTATTTACATGTGCATTTTTAACATTTAGCTGACGTTTTCATCTGGAAGCAACAGAAATGAGAGCCTCAGCGGGGTGGGCTGTAGTTAATAGCAGAGGTCAGAGGTCACAGGCCTGATATCAGCTTTAATGGAGGCAGGAGGGAAGGAAGGGTTAGAGACAATGGAAATCTGTGGCTGCTAATGCTGAGATAAAGTCTTTTAACCCTTACATGCAGAAGTGGGTCAAAAATGAGCTTGTGAGGTCGTTTTCTTTCAATATCTTTGTAATGAAAAGGTTTTATCATTTCGTATTCCAGCTATTCCTCAAAAAACATGTTTCTGATGTCATTCCATTTTAATTTTTAAGTTGCCTTTTGTACTTTTAAAGAAATTGTGATATTTGTATTACTGGCCCAAGCTCTGGAAAATGTTCCATAACCTCACTCTACACATTGAAAGACAAAAGGACTTTAGTGTTGTTATGAAATCTACCATGTTTTTGGTTTAAATCCCCCCCCTCCAATTATAACCCCCATCTCTGTTAAAAAAAAAAACAAGATCTGAATATTTACAGGAATAAAGAAATACAAATATTAAAGTTTAAAATAGACAATTATGGATACAAGCATTTAAAAATGTAAATGTGTGTAGATATATAGATTCATAACATGAATATACAGGATGCAGTGAAGACGATCAAACTGAGTTTATCTATTCTCAGTGTATCAGACAGAAGTGCATTTTTTGGTTTTTATTTTACATAATCTATATGTAGGAAGTGTGAGATGGACCTTACTATTACTGCCACCAATACTACCAATAGTAGTTATAAAGCCTAACTCATGTATATCCAGATTACCATCTATGTTCTTCCTCCAAACCCATTTTATGATTGGGATTACAGGCAGTTCTTTAGGACTGCTCTCAAATAATTGAAATGTTACTAAACAAGGTTATACTTATCAAATTAAATAGCACTGGTCTCCAGTATATTGGTCAATTTGGTTCTTTGTACTTAATTTATTAGCATGATTTCTTTTTAATATGGTGTGTACAGACTTAATTACTTCTCTGTCTACTTTTCTTACTCCATGTAGGTTTCCCAGAGACTATGGGTTGAGGAGGAATTGGAAGTTTGTCGGCTTAGACCTGGTGTCATTCCATCAGTGTTAAACTTCCCGGCTCATCTTGGAAGAGTACGTGCCAGAAAGACCACGACCAAGCAGCCTTGAGATCTTAGACAGCGTCTCGCTGAGGTGGGTGTCAACGGTGTTCACAGTCAGGTCTGTGGTAATCCCAGAAAAAAATCTAGATTATAAATTAACATGTAACCACAGCACTCTGTGTATAAGGCCATAGTATAGGATGTAGTTCAGAAAATGTCAAAGTATAGTATGCTTTACTCAAGAATAACATAGTATGGCCTGTAGTTCATAGTACAGCATGTTGGCAAGAAAAAAACAAACAAAACGTAGATTATTATGTGGTTGAAAAAGCGCAAAATGATAGGATGTTGCCTAAAATTGTCATGTATGATATGTGGTTCAAAAAATAGTGCAGTATATTGTCAAAATAGTATGTAATTCAAGAAAACATCAGAGTATAATATGTCATCTAAAAAAATGCCATAGAATAATAATTTCATTGCACAAGTAAAAGTGCAGTAATTTTTAAAACTGTTCGAATTCTTATATGTTGCTAAAAAAAAAAAAACTAAAACAAAAAAACGTCACAGTAATATGTCAATTAAAAGCCTATAGTATAGCGTGTCGCCCAACAAACATCATAGTATAGCATGTCGCTCTAAAAACATCACAGTATAGCCTTTAGTCCACAGCTGTCAGTAGGTGAGGAGCAACACAAAAACAGTCCAAACGCTGGTTTCCAGAGGGTTAGACGAGAATTTATTTGAAAGAGTAAGTTTACGACAACACAACATGTGAGGGGGTTAAAAACAAATGGGTGTTTGTAAAATAAAAATAAATCAACAGAACTAAAAGTGAACTTCATGTTGACATTGATGGACATTCCAACCAGGAACAAAGTAAAAGATAATCAATACGAAAAAAAACTTCCTGTTCACCTCTTAAAACCCAAAAACACACCACAGTAGCAGCCTAAACTAAAAGATAAAGATTAAGTTCTTAAGGAGTAACTTAAGAAAATTGGAGAATAGAAGTGCCTTAAGACTGTCTGAGAATCTCAATTTATATATTGATTAACCCGTGAAGTTAATTTATTAACTTTCTTATTTCATATAATTTTATTATTATTAGTAGTAGTATTCTTTCTTTCTTTTCTTGTTCTTGCTGCTTGGATTAGTTGAATTCTATGACACAATTGGTGCGTATTTGTTGTGTATTTGTTATTAAACAATGCTTATTTTAAAAAAACAAATATTTTCGTAATATTTTTTGTGGGCGGGATTTCCTGTACATTAACCAATAGCTACACAGGACACTGGATGTGCTTCGAAAGGTCGCCCCTCGTAAACTCGTCGTTCCCGGCAATACTGTCCAATAAAATTAATGAACGTTCCTTTGGTCCCGCCTTCATGAGCATCCTGGCCAGTTATAAACATTGTAGTTCAATAAAGCTCTATCTGATAGGCTAGAGAGGCGGAAGTAACATGGCGATGAGCCAATTATGAATGAAGGAGGCTTCTCTCTAACCAATGGGCGTTTAGGACGTAGACGACGAGCTTATAAATGACAAGGTGACAGTCCGTCTCCTCCTACATTCATTGACTGCCGCTGTGTGCGAGAGCAGCTAACTGCGGACCCTCCGAAAGCCGTAACTTACCGGTAATATTTTTAATTTCACACACTTGCTTCATACTCAGTTTAAATGTATTTCAAATGCGTGTAGGTCTGGTTTTTAGATTTAAACAGTGTGAGTTGTGAGGGAATGTTTGTAATGCTGCTAGCCGTCGGTAGCTAACAGGCTAGGTCGGCCATTCAGTGATCTGGAGCTTCAGAATGTGATTTAAACCCACTGATGTTTAACTAACAGGTAATGTGCCAGTATTAACATGAAGATAGAGTCAGAAACCCTCCGTGCTTCTCCTGGAGCCAGCAGCGGGTCACAGTCCGGACACAGCTCGGCCAGCCTGATCTGACAGCAGACCGTAAAATGTCTGCCTGTCCGGGGCCTACTGGGTCCTCAGTCCGCCGCTGCAAGGACACTGCTGTCGGACACTGGGGGTGTCCTGTAGCTGCTCGTCCTTACAGGACAGAGTGGTGAGGTTGTTTTAGCAGGGAGTGCACTGTTCTTTCTCCCCAGGCCCAGTGCGTCCGTCTGCGGCTCATTTTTGACCTTCACGTCTGCAGACTGGTTAGCTTAGCAACTTAGCTTAGCTCTGGCGCTTCCCCTCTCCTCCGAGGACAGTCGGCCAAACCCAGATCTAAGCGGTGACACAGCCGTACCAGCTGGCCTCCTTTCTGGCCTTAACATATTTAATATAATCTTAATGTCTTCGTAATAATTTGATTGTACACGTTGGAGTGATTAGCACCTATAAGCAGAAGTGTCCTCCAGGTCTGTGCTAATGGCGGCTCCAGGTGGGAGTGTGGAAGGAAGCCATTCATTCTGCAGCATGTTTGGATATTTAGCGGTTTATCTGGACGTGATCCTTTCCTGTAGTCGTTGCAATTGGATTAGCTTCTTGGCTGAACCACCCAGGAGCTACAGACTGGAGTTTATCTTCTCAATCAGCTTGTTGCTAGAGTTGACCTCTGCATACTCCAGGATTTTTGTTCCTCAGGAGGTGTATTTCAAGTGAAACTGAAGAATTATGCACTTTTAATATGTGTGCACATAGAGTCAACTTAAGGTTCTTGTGTCTGTGCTTTAATCCTGAGTTCAGTCTAACTGTCAAACCCATGGGTCAAGCAGAAACCAGCTGCAGCCTTCACCTTGCCCACCCTTGTTTACTTAAGCTCAGGAAAGCTGCAAAAGTTTTAAATGCATCCAGGTTTTAAACCAAAAGTCTGCAGGTCTGAGATGGATATAAATATAAATATAATTTCAATTTCCCATGATCCACTGTGACCGTTCAATATCCAACTGTGTTGTTGGTCTGTGAACATATACCTGCCAGGTCCTGGTGGGTCTGTAGCACTTTCATTACTGTTGTTTTCCAGGTTTGCTTCCTGTAAACATGCTGTCTTTGACCAACTGAAAGTGTCTTTGATCGAGAACACTGACCTACAATCTCTAATCTTACCTCTCTTTCCAGGTTCCAGCCATGTATGCCTGCGCCAAGTTTGTCACTTCTCCCGCTGTGGTATGTACACTTTGGCACTTTTTAGGAGGAAAAAAAAATCATCTTTAAAAATGTACAACTGTTAGTATGTGGCATTTCAGCTCTGACAGCTTAAACTGAGGGCAGAAGTTAACTGCAGGGTCTTGATCTGTTTTGTAATTGTCCCCTGTGGATGTATTTCAGTGACTGAGCCTTTTAGCATCCTTATTTTTAAATCTGTCTTCACTGAATGACAGCCACGTTTGGTCAATGTTCTTTGTGGCAGTTGTACAGTTAGTGGCATGTCAGCTGACCCTGCAGCACGCTGGGCATCTCAGTCATGGAGGTATTGTGGAGGACGAAGTCCAGTGTTTACATCTGACGCTGTTCAGCAGGGAAGGGGCTTACAGACACTGATGAGCATTTCCTGCTTTAATCCGACAATTAAATACTTAATCCTCCTCTTGTCTTCATTTACGGGCGCCAAAAAATACTGTTTCCTTGTCTGAAAAAAATCAGCGAAAAATCCCAAACTTTCTGAAAATTTGCAAAACCTTCAGGAAGAAAATTCCAATAATTCCTTAAAAGAGTCCCTTAAAAGTTTTACTTTCAAAAATCCCCCAAATTTGGCAAGAGAATTCTTGTAAATATTTTTTAAAAATGAATAAAAATCTTCGAAAAAAAATCCTAAAAATATCTAAAATGATTCCATATATATCAGTAAAACTTGTAATATTTTCTTTGAGAACATTCACATAAAAATCCAGCAAAATTTGCTGGATTTTTATGTCGGTGTTCTTAAGAAACATTTTAACATTTCTTTTTCCAATCAAAAAATGTTCAAAGATTTCCTGAAAATGTGGACATCAGAAGTTTCACTGTGAAAAAAATGTTTTTTTCCTCCACATTTTTAAACTTTAAAAAGGGTCAGTTTTGACCTGCAGGACAATATCAGGGTTAATTAAGAAGAAACAGATTGATTGAAGGCCTTTTTTTATTAGTCAGAATAGTGTTTCTGAGTATCTCCAGGAAAAATCAGAGGTGTCAAAACATTTTTTTAGTGATTTTCAAACATGTATACCTCTCAAATGTGAGCTTTTTTTTCCCCCCTGGTGTGATGCTTTAGGCATCTAAAACTTTAGTAAATGTAATGATCAGTGAAAGACTAACTGCCACAATCATATCTTTTTTATATAGGGATTATAACTGTTCTATTTTAAGAGATTTCTGGGCAAAAGTTCTGTTTGGAATTGCACCTTAACAATTTTCTTTAGATCTAAACTTTTGGAAAATTCACTGTTTGCTATCCCATTAATATTTTTCTAGTTTCCTCTGATGAAGTTTCTGTTAATGTTACATTTCAGTTTGTTGGTTAGGTGCTACAACGCTGCAATCAGTGTCTGGCTCCATGTTGGCTTTTTAAATCCAGTATATTTTACTTTCTGTTGACATCAGTTGGCTTTTGGTATCCATTAATGCCCTCACATTGACTGAAATCTTTGCTAAGATGGATGTTAGGTCTTTTAGTCTTTGCAAGAAAATCAATAAGATGCTCTGCTTGGAAGCTGGAGTTGATGTCCAGTTTCCCAGAGGCTGTTTGTCCTTGTAAAGAGTCATCTTGTGTCTCTGTAGCTCCGTGGGGGGTCCAGAGTCCTCGCCCGGCCGGTCTCAGTCTCCCTCTTCAACAGACCTGAAGCCACAGTGGAGCAGCAGGTCAGTCCCTTCATCATCAATCATCTCTCACCAACACATCTGATACTGGGATCGATATTTAAAACATCTATCAGAGTATAGAAGTAGATATGTTCTGGTGGAGAGGCCTGAGTCACCCTCTGGTCTGAAGAGTTGCAGCTTGCAGTCAGAGCTGTTGTTTCTTTGAACATAAGAAGTCCAGGATGTTTTTCATTCTCTGGAAACATGTTCCTCTACCTTTGATTTGACTGAAAACAATGACTGATCTGCACACGTTAACTAATGTTAGTTACTTAAGCTGCTTGTAATGAAATACAAACATAAATGAAATATTGCTGTAGTTTCATGTGAGAGATTTGAGAATTCTAAAATTTTACTGCTAGCTATTCTGATAAGTGATTAATTTTATTATTTTTTTTTTTTTAAAGGAAATTGTGTTAAAATTATTTGATCCCAGATTCTTAAATGAGTATTTCCTGTTTTTCTTTACTCCTGTGACGGTACACTGAGTGAAAACAAGACTTGAGTTGCCGTTTCATCTTGAAATTTAAGGTCCTTATTGCCGTTTTTCTCAATTTCCAGACATTTTATAGACCCAACAACTAATAGATAAATCAAAAGGAAAATACAAAACCCAACAGATGACCAGTGAAAATAATTAGTTGCAGGTCTGCCTCATTTTCAGTGGGGCTGCATGTCAGGAGAAAACCTCCTGTTTATTCTTTAACAGAAGCTCTAAAAAAAAATCAAACTGCAGCAGGTTAGTAGGCAGGAAGAGCAACAGGCAAGCTGTCAGTGACTGTCAGGACAAGACATAAATTCTTATTAACGGAGCACTAATTTACAAAAAGACCTCCAGTACTCGAATTAAGCAACTGAGACATATGACTGGTTGAAAAATTCAAAGACTTAATATTTGCCAATTTAAAAAAAACCTTTGTAGATGCTAGTCAGCTGGAGACAGTTTTTATTTGTATTATTATTTTTAGAGCCAGCATCTAGCAGACATCGACATTGCATTTGATGATACTTCTGCCCTGGCTTCCACCTTACACCCTGGCAACGGCTGCTGAATTGAGCTCATCTGAATAAAGTGCACTTTACAAATTGTCCTATTTTTAAAGAGCTGGCTGCCTCTAAAACATCTGCCAGGATCTAGTTTTTCATCTGAGTGAGTTAACTGAGCACAAGACAGAATTGTGCACAGATTACAACAAAATATCAGTCAAATTATTCATATATGCAATTTCCTTAGAACATAAATGATCATAAAACATGTCTGTGCACCTGGTTTGAGTTATCATTTCAAGATTCAGTAACTTTGTTGTCATACACACAGCAGAAACACAGTGATTACCCTGAGTGATGAAATTCTTATTTTGCGAGTTCCATTCACACAACTGAAATGACAAATAAAATGAGCTAAGAAAAAATTAAATTATAATTAACAATGATAATAAAATAGAATAAAAATGAAATAGAATAAAAAACTAGTTACAAATAAATTGTGTGCAAATGTTGTCAATTTTGCAGTACTGTCATATGTAAACAGATAAGAGATATGTGCAGAACATTGCTGTTTATAAGAATGTTGCAGGTGATTCAGAAAACTGATAACCTGTGAATAGAAGCTGTTTTTTAGACTGGTTTGGCAGAGTGCTGACTGAAATATTTTTTATGAATACAAGTTCACTATGTGCCATTTTACCCTCTGATTGTATTCTTTTTTTACATGGTGTAACCCGTACAGCTGGTGTTTTTGAACGGTGTGTTTTACAGAAGTCTGATACGTTTAGTCAGTGCGTTTAGATGAATGTCCTGGATCTCAGATGTAAATATTTAGTCTGTTAGCTGATGAGTGGCCTGTACTGGAGCTGTTTCTCCTCTCCATCCTCAGGCCCTGTTGCCAGTCAGCCAGTCTGCAGTCCTGACCCGCTCCTTCCAGACCAGCGCCGTCTCCCGGGACATCGACACTGCCGCCAAGTTCATTGGTGCTGGCGCTGCCACGGTGGGCGTGGCCGGCTCAGGAGCTGGAATCGGAACAGTGTTCGGCAGCCTCATCATCGGTTATGCCAGGTACATATTCACATTTTACCACCTGGACGACGCAATCCACAGCACTTTGAGGGGTAGTTTGGTGCTTTTATCAAACTGCTGTGGATATTTAGAGTCCTGACTGCTGAAAACAGACTTCCTAATGTGCTTCAGTGATGTCTCTGAATGGTCTTCAGTAACCTGAGGATTTAAAAGCCACGGATGACAAGCAAATTAAAACTATGTGAGGAGTAAGCCTTTACATTCTTTAAATTAAATCCTCAGATGTGAAGAGAACAGCCTTTTCATACTGTTCTCCAGGACACACTGGGATTGTCTGAACAAATAATAACTCAAGGTGTATTTACCAGCTTACCAGCCAAGGTTTTGAAGCAGCAGTCTGGTTTCTGCCCATGTTCTCCACTGAGGAAGTGGAATAGAGTTTGACACATAACAGTATGTACCTTAACTAAACTCCTGCACCTCAGACCACAGATCCCAGCAGATATCACTGGAAATGACCTGAACACAAAGTGTTTAATTTTCTCAGATGAGTAATTATTGGGTCTGATTTAAACAGTGTTTATATGTTTAAAGGGAGGATTTTAAACTGCCCAGCTATTGCATGGCTGCAGTATATCTGTCCTAAACGTAACAAATCTGATCTGTTCATTTAGTAAATTGAGGTTATTCATGCATAAATAGCTCTGTATTAATTACATTTGATTTGTGACTGAGTTGGCATCTATAACTTTAGATTGTTCCCTTTTTTCCTCTATTTGTATTTAAAGTGATTTTACTCCAGTTTAAGGTCTTTGCATGAAGCATGATCTTCATGTTGTGAGTGTTTGGTGCTGAGGCTGGTTTTAGGTTACGCTCAATAAATAAAACATTCTGGCCAGTGTGTGGTGAAACCTCAAGGTAAAAGTGTCTGCTGTGAAGGAGCCTAAGCTTAGTATTCAGTCTGTGAGACTGTGCTGTTTGGATGTCTGATTGTTTGGTGACATGAACATAATTTAAATATCTGTATGTCTGTCTGTCCTCCACAGGAACCCCTCCCTGAAGCAGCAGCTCTTCTCCTACGCCATCCTGGGCTTCGCTCTGTCTGAGGCCATGGGTCTCTTCTGTCTGATGGTGGCGTTCCTCATCCTGTTCGCCATGTAAACCTGGAAACCCACCACCTCCTCCCCCACTTACTGCCCCTCTACTCCCCTCTGCTCCCCTTCCACCCGGAGGGAGGGTTTCCAGAACGGGAACTCTGAACGAGCTGATAGGCCATTCCAATCAACGGAGAAAATACTAAAGGAAAAATATTTACATCTGAGGTTAGCAAACCTCCAATCCTTCATTTTTATGTTCCTACACTTATGTTTGTTTTTCGGAAGTTTTATGTAAGACCTCACTTCGGTTGAAATAATCTGTCCAAAATAAATGGTTGGGATAACTGAAAGACTGTCTGTGGTGTTTTTAATCCTGTTGTGTTGCCAAATAAGAGGATCTTAAAATGTAATGGGTATAATTTTTGTGTTTCCTCGGCAATTATTCATCATGTTTTAGCCGTTATTAGAAACAACTGACAGTATCGTAAAGACAACTGACAGCTAACTACAATACATTTTACCTGACTTAAATGTAATACATTCGTGTGATGTGGGTGCACTTTTTAACTACACAAACTGCATTGTATTCCATATATAACAGAGTGACATTTATGGTAGCTTTTAAAACAAGTTGCCAGTTTTGTTTAAAACCACAATGTCCTGATAAGATGCACCATTACCTCTAGATTTCTACATGGATGTAATCTAAGTTTATATGTCCTGTCAGGTCTCACTTGTGCATTTCTTCCCCACTTCCTGAGTGAAAAATCCCACTTGTTTTCCACTAGCGTTCAGTCATTTCAGTAAAACTAGTGTGCAACTGCTTCAGAAACTGATCTGCATTTCATCAAGGCTACATCTATGTTCATCATCTGTCAAAGCAGAACTAAAAATAATATTCATAGCCTCAATTAAATGACTTTTTTGGCTTAATTTGGTTAATTAAAAGCTAAAAAGCCCACGAGTTTAGCTTGATGAAATATATTAGATTTGACAATGGCTAGTCGAACCAGTTCACCTGCAAAATGAAGTTAATTTTCAAACCGTTTGGGTATCGGAACCAGTACAGTCTATTGTGAACTGAAATATGATGCAGGTGTGGTATAGTAGGCAACAGTGCTTCAGGTATGAATATGAACTTAAACTACATGTCTTAGTATTACGACACAGCAGAAGCACTATTACTGTTCATGTAACCTCAGCTGTGACTGAAACATGACACCTTGAAGCTTAAGGAAAAGGTTAATAGACAAATAAGACAAAAATATTATTGATAATATCTGTTATGGTTGATGAGGTCATTTCAATGCAATGCAAAAGAAAGTGTAGCCTACAGCTAATAGCTAAAAGAAAATTTAAAAAGCTATTTTCCCCTTTTACTGCCAATGAATAGATAAAATAAAGGGTTAAAATCCATATTTGATCAACTACTATAGAGCTAATAAAAAAATATTTTTGTTTATTATATCAATTGAGTGAAGTTAAAAATATACAACTTTATATTTTTCCACGTGGTTTAAATTTTTTTTGTATTTATTGATTTTTTATTTTTACAAACAGTCTGTAATATAAATATGAAAGGAATTAAAAGTACACTATAGTCCTACTTATTATCACAGTGGCTGTTCTACCAGATTATGTCAAGGCTTTCCCCCCTTTTACTACCAATCAACTGATAAATTATTTAAGATAAATGAGAGGAAAATAAAGTCTGAATTCATTTGATCAACTATAAAGGTAACAAATATAAACTATGATATTTTAGTGACATTTTGGACAACATACTAAACTATGACTTTTCCACATTTCAGTAGGAGGAAGACAGGAAATAAGGGATTACATTTATATAGTGCTTTTCTATTAAGGCATACCCAAAGCACATTCCATTATTCATTCACTCACACATTCTTACTCTAATAGTGGTAAGCTACATTTGTAGCCACAGCTGCCCTGGGGCAGATCGATGGAAGCGTGGCTGCCAATCCGTACCTACGACCCCTCCAACCACCACCAACATTCATACTCCGGTGTGAGTAGCAGCACTGGAGGCCAGGTGGGTAAAGTGTCTTGCTCAAGGACACAACAGCACATGACTAGGACAGAGGGGGAACCGAACCACCGCCCCATTGGACGACCCGCTCTACCACCTGAGCCACAGCCACCCAGTAAAGATCTGCACTAAACTGAGATGAGCTGGAATCGAACCTGTGTCTCTGAGACAATCCGGATTTTGAGTCATCCTCGCAACCAGTTGAGCTACATTGGAACCCTGGCTCTCTTTGTCAGACGACATACTAAACCATGACTTTTTAATACAATTTGGATGACATACGAAATTGTGGCGTTTTTGTCACATTTTGGACAACATGTTTTCGACATTTTAGACGACATACTGAACTATGACATGTTTGTGATATTTTGGACGACATTGTTAAGGCCCCAGAGCCTCTGTCTTCTGCTGCTCTGCTGACAGGTCTGGCTGGATGGAGCTGTAATCACCTAACCAGCCACACCTGGGAAGTGCACCAGGCTATATAAGCCAGCTGGCTGAGCCAGAGCTCGTTCTGCCTTGCCTGTGCCTTCTGCTCTGGTGTGCCACTGCTCAGGTCCTCGCTGATGACTTCACAGCTACGGCCAGCCATGTGGACCTTGGTGGTACTTAGTTTTGTTTCACACTGACAACACGCACTACACATTCTCCACTACCACCTCAAATTTTGGACGATGTACTAAACTATGACGTTTTTGTCACATTTTGCATGACATACTATTTGGCTCGTTTTTACAACGTTGAAAAATCGCATTTTGTTTTCGACATAGTATATACTATGGCGTTTTTTTTGCGGCAAAATTCAAGATGATTTTTTTTGCACAGAAAACCTTTCTGGAGTGTTTTTTACAGCCTACTTTACATTATTTCATCATACGGCACGTTTTTACAAGATGTTGAAAAATGGCATTTTTTTTTTTTACATAGTATACTATGGCGTTTTTTTTGCGGCAAAATTCATGATGTTTTTTTTCAAAGAAAACCTTACCATAGTGTTTTTCACGCCCTCCTTTACATTATTTCATAATATGGCACGTTTTTACATGTTCGAGAAATCGCTTTTTTTTCGACATAGTATAGTAAGGCATTTTTTTGGCGCCAAAATTCATGATGATTTTTTTTGCACAGAAAACCTTTCTGGAGTGTTTTTTACACCCTCCTTTACATTATTCCATCATACGGCATGTTTTTACAACATGTTCGAAAAATCACATTTTTTGTCGACATAGTATAGTAAGGCGTTTTTTTGGCGCCAAAATTCATGATGATTTTTTTTGCACAGAAAACCTTTCTGGAGTGTTTTTCACGCCCTCCTTTACATTATTTCATCATACGGCACGTTTTTACAACATGTTCGAAAAATTACATTTTTTTTCGACATAGTATAGTAAGGCGTTTTTTTGGCGGCAAAATTCATGATGATTTTTTTGCACAGAAAACCTTTCTGCAGTGTTTTTCACGCTCTCCTTTACATCATTTCATCATACGGCACGTTTCTGCAACATGTTCGAAAAATTGTATTTTTTTTCGACATAGTATAGTAAGGCGTTTTTTTGGCGCCAAAATTCATGATGATTTTTTTTGCACAGAAAACCTTTCTGCAGTGTTTTTCACGCTCTCCTTTACATCATTTCATCATACGGCACGTTTCTGCAACATGTTCGAAAAGTCAGATTTTTTTTTTCGACATAGTATAGTAAGGCGTTTTTTTCGTGCCAAAATTCATGATGATTTTTTTTGGACAGACAACCTTTCTGCAGTGTTTTTCACGCTCTCCTTTACATCATTTCATCATACGGCGCGTTTCTGCAACATGTTCGAAAAGTCAGATTTTTTTTCGACATAGTATAGTAAGGTGTTTTTTTGGCGCCAAAATTCATGATGAATTTTTTTGCACAGAAAACCTTTCTGCAGTGTTTTTCACGCTCTCCTTTACATCATTTCATCATACGGCGCGTTTCTGCAACATGTTCGAAAAATCGCATTTTTTTTCGACATAGTATAGTAAGGCGTTTTTTTGGCGCCAAAATTCATGATGATTTTTTTTGCACAGAAAACATTTCTGGAGTATTTTTCACGCCCTCCTTTACATTATTTCATCATACGGCACGTTTTTGCAACATGTTCGAAAAATTGCATTTTTTTTCGACATAGTATAGTAAGGCGTTTTTTTGGCGCCAAAATTCATGATGATTTTTTTTGCACAGAAAACCTTTCTGGAGTGTTTTTCACGCCCTCCTTTACATTATTTCATCATACGGCACGTTTTTGCAACATGTTCGAAAAATTGCATTTTTTTTCGACATAGTATAGTAAGGCGTTTTTTTGGCGGCAAAATTCATGATGATTTTTTTTGCACAGAAAACCTTTCTGCAGTGTTTTTCACGCTCTCCTTTACATCATTTCATCATACGGCACGTTTCTGCAACATGTTCGAAAAGTCTGATTTTTTTTCGACATAGTATAGTAAGGCGTTTTTTTGGCGGCAAAATTCATGATGATTTTTTTTGTACAGAAAACCTTTCTGCAGTGTTTTTCACGCTCTCCTTTACATCATTTCATCATACGGTGCGTTTCTGCAACATGTTCGAAAAGTCAGATTTTTTTTCGACATAGTATAGTAAGGCGTTTTTTTGGCACCAAAATTCATGATGTTTTTTTTGCACAGAAAACCTTTCTGCAGTGTTTTTCACGCTCTCCTTTACATCATTTCATCATACGGCGCGTTTCTGCAACATGTTCGAAAAGTCAGATTTTTTTTCGACATAGTATAGTAAGGCGTTTTTTTGGCGCCAAAATTCATGATGATTTTTTTTGCACAGAAAACCTTTCTGCAGTGTTTTTCACGCTCTCCTTTACATCATTTCATAATACGGTGCGTTTCTGCAACATGTTCGAAAAATCGCATTTTTTTTCGACATAGTATAGTAAGGCGTTTTTTTGGCGCCAAAATTCATGATGATTTTTTTTGCACAGAAAACCTTTCTGCAGTGTTTTTCACGCTCTCCTTTACATCATTTCATCATACGGCGCGTTTCTGCAACATGTTCGAAAAGTCAGATTTTTTTTCGACATAGTATAGTAAGGCGTTTTTTTGGCGCCAAAATTCATGATGATTTTTTTTGCGCAGAAAACCTTTCTGCAGTGTTTTTCACGCTCTCCTTTACATCATTTCATCATATGGCGCGTTTCTGCAACATGTTCGAAAAGTCAGATTTTTTTTCGACATAGTATAGTAAGGCGTTTTTTTGGCGCCAAAATTCATGATGATTTTTTTTGCACAGAAAACCTTTCTGCAGTGTTTTTCACGCTCTCCTTTACATCATTTCATCATACGGCGCGTTTCTGCAACATGTTCGAAAAGTCAGATTTTTTTTCGACATAGTATAGTAAGGCGTTTTTTTGGCGCCAAAATTCATGATGATTTTTTTTGCACAGAAAACCTTTCTGCAGTGTTTTTCACGCTCTCCTTTACATCATTTCATCATACGGCGCGTTTCTGCAACATGTTCGAAAAATCGCATTTTTTTTCGACATAGTATAGTAAGGCGTTTTTTTGGCGCCAAAATTCATGATGATTTTTTTTGCACAGAAAACCTTTCTGCAGTGTTTTTCACGCTCTCCTTTACATCATTTCATCATACGGCGCGTTTCTGCAACATGTTCGAAAAGTCAGATTTTTTTTCGACATAGTATAGTAAGGCGTTTTTTTGGCGCCAAAATTCATGATGATTTTTTTTGCACAGAAAACCTTTCTGCAGTGTTTTTCACGCTCTCCTTTACATCATTTCATCATACGGCGCGTTTCTGCAACATGTTCGAAAAGTCAGATTTTTTTTCGACATAGTATAGTAAGGCGTTTTTTTGGCGCCAAAATTCATGATGATTTTTTTTGCACAGACAACCTTTCTGCAGTGTTTTTCACGCTCTCCTTTACATCATTTCATCATACGGCGCGTTTCTGCAACATGTTCGAAAAGTCAGATTTTTTTTCGACATAGTATAGTAAGGCGTTTTTTTGGCGCCAAAATTCATGATGATTTTTTTTGCACAGAAAACCTTTCTGCAGTGTTTTTCACGCTCTCCTTTACATCATTTCATCATACGGCGCGTTTCTGCAACATGTTCGAAAAGTCAGATTTTTTTTCGACATAGTATAGTAAGGCGTTTTTTTGGCGCCAAAATTCATGATGATTTTTTTTGCACAGAAAACCTTTCTGCAGTGTTTTTCACGCTCTCCTTTACATCATTTCATCATACGGCGCGTTTCTGCAACATGTTCGAAAAGTCAGATTTTTTTTCGACATAGTATAGTAAGGCGTTTTTTTGGCGCCAAAATTCATGATGATTTTTTTTGCACAGAAAACCTTTCTGCAGTGTTTTTCACGCTCTCCTTTACATCATTTCATCATACGGCGCGTTTCTGCAACATGTTCGAAAAGTCAGATTTTTTTTCGACATAGTATAGTAAGGCGTTTTTTTGGCGCCAAAATTCATGATGATTTTTTTTGCACAGAAAACCTTTCTGCAGTGTTTTTCACGCTCTCCTTTACATCATTTCATCATACGGCGCGTTTCTGCAACATGTTCGAAAAGTCAGATTTTTTTTCGACATAGTATAGTAAGGCGTTTTTTTGGCGCCAAAATTCATGATGATTTTTTTTGCACAGAAAACCTTTCTGCAGTGTTTTTCACGCTCTCCTTTACATCATTTCATCATACGGCGCGTTTCTGCAACATGTTCGAAAAGTCAGATTTTTTTTCGACATAGTATAGTAAGGCGTTTTTTTGGCGCCAAAATTCATGATGATTTTTTTTGCACAGAAAACCTTTCTGCAGTGTTTTTCACGCTCTCCTTTACATCATTTCATCATACGGTGCGTTTCTGCAACATGTTCGAAAAGTCAGATTTTTTTTCGACATAGTATAGTAAGGCGTTTTTTTGGCGCCAAAATTCATGATGATTTTTTTTGCACAGAAAACCTTTCTGCAGTGTTTTTCACGCTCTCCTTTACATCATTTCATCATACGGCGCGTTTCTGCAACATGTTCGAAAAGTCAGATTTTTTTTCGACATAGTATAGTAAGGCGTTTTTTTGGCGCCAAAATTCATGATGATTTTTTTTGCACAGAAAACCTTTCTGCAGTGTTTTTCACGCTCTCCTTTACATCATTTCATCATATGGCGCGTTTCTGCAACATGTTCGAAAAGTCAGATTTTTTTTCGACATAGTATAGTAAGGCGTTTTTTTGGCGCCAAAATTCATGATGATTTTTTTTGCACAGAAAACCTTTCTGCAGTGTTTTTCACGCTCTCCTTTACATCATTTCATCATACGGCGCGTTTCTGCAACATGTTCGAAAAGTCAGATTTTTTTTCGACATAGTATAGTAAGGCGTTTTTTTGGCGCCAAAATTCATGATGATTTTTTTTGCACAGAAAACCTTTCTGCAGTGTTTTTCACGCTCTCCTTTACATCATTTCATCATACGGCGCGTTTCTGCAACATGTTCGAAAAGTCAGATTTTTTTTCGACATAGTATAGTAAGGCGTTTTTTTGGCGCCAAAATTCATGATGATTTTTTTTGCACAGAAAACCTTTCTGCAGTGTTTTTCACGCTCTCCTTTACATCATTTCATCATACGGCGCGTTTCTGCAACATGTTCGAAAAGTCAGATTTTTTTTCGACATAGTATAGTAAGGCGTTTTTTTGGCGCCAAAATTCATGATGATTTTTTTTGCACAGAAAACCTTTCTGCAGTGTTTTTCACGCTCTCCTTTACATCATTTCATCATACGGCGCGTTTCTGCAACATGTTCGAAAAGTCAGATTTTTTTTCGACATAGTATAGTAAGGCGTTTTTTTGGCGCCAAAATTCATGATGATTTTTTTTGCACAGAAAACCTTTCTGCAGTGTTTTTCACGCTCTCCTTTACATCATTTCATCATACGGCGCGTTTCTGCAACATGTTCGAAAAGTCAGATTTTTTTTCGACATAGTATAGTAAGGCGTTTTTTTGGCGCCAAAATTCATGATGATTTTTTTTGCACAGAAAACCTTTCTGCAGTGTTTTTCACGCTCTCCTTTACATCATTTCATCATACGGCGCGTTTCTGCAACATGTTCGAAAAGTCAGATTTTTTTTCGACATAGTATAGTAAGGCGTTTTTTTGGCGCCAAAATTCATGATGATTTTTTTTGCACAGAAAACCTTTCTGCAGTGTTTTTCACGCTCTCCTTTACATCATTTCATCATACGGCGCGTTTCTGCAACATGTTCGAAAAGTCAGATTTTTTTTCGACATAGTATAGTAAGGCGTTTTTTTGGCGCCAAAATTCATGATGATTTTTTTTGCACAGAAAACCTTTCTGCAGTGTTTTTCACGCTCTCCTTTACATCATTTCATCATACGGCGCGTTTCTGCAACATGTTCGAAAAGTCAGATTTTTTTTCGACATAGTATAGTAAGGCGTTTTTTTGGCGCCAAAATTCATGATGATTTTTTTTGCACAGAAAACCTTTCTGCAGTGTTTTTCACGCTCTCCTTTACATCATTTCATCATACGGCGCGTTTCTGCAACATGTTCGAAAAGTCAGATTTTTTTTCGACATAGTATAGTAAGGCGTTTTTTTGGCGCCAAAATTCATGATGATTTTTTTTGCACAGAAAACCTTTCTGCAGTGTTTTTCACGCTCTCCTTTACATCATTTCATCATACGGCGCGTTTCTGCAACATGTTCGAAAAGTCAGATTTTTTTTCGACATAGTATAGTAAGGCGTTTTTTTGGCGCCAAAATTCATGATGATTTTTTTTGCACAGAAAACCTTTCTGCAGTGTTTTTCACGCTCTCCTTTACATCATTTCATCATACGGCGCGTTTCTGCAACATGTTCGAAAAGTCAGATTTTTTTTCGACATAGTATAGTAAGGCGTTTTTTTGGCGCCAAAATTCATGATGATTTTTTTTGCACAGAAAACCTTTCTGCAGTGTTTTTCACGCTCTCCTTTACATCATTTCATCATACGGCGCGTTTCTGCAACATGTTCGAAAAGTCAGATTTTTTTTCGACATAGTATAGTAAGGCGTTTTTTTGGCGCCAAAATTCATGATGATTTTTTTTGCACAGAAAACCTTTCTGCAGTGTTTTTCACGCTCTCCTTTACATCATTTCATCATACGGCGCGTTTCTGCAACATGTTCGAAAAGTCAGATTTTTTTTCGACATAGTATAGTAAGGCGTTTTTTTGGCGCCAAAATTCATGATGATTTTTTTTGCACAGAAAACCTTTCTGCAGTGTTTTTCACGCTCTCCTTTACATCATTTCATCATACGGCGCGTTTCTGCAACATGTTCGAAAAGTCAG
>CM049583.1:32949631-33068923 GCA_027123335.1 Amphiprion clarkii
ACCAAATCTTAGGCTAAAATAATGACACTGGAGGCGATTTTACGGATGTCAAATATTAAAACATGTCAGATTTGACTTGAACAGCCTACCAGAGTTAAATATTCCGTGTATTATACAAGCTGCTTTCCAGGATTGTTCCAACTTAATGTCAGCAGGAATGGAAATTAGGTTACTAACCAGTTAACTAAATGCTCAGTTTGACAGCTTGTATCAGGCCGTTACTCTGATTAATTCCAAAAAAAGAGAATTAAAGGCAGTAGATGATGCTGGTCTTTTTCTCCAAAATGGTTAAGCTTTTATTGTATTTAGGGAGAATAGTACATTACTGTTAGTATTTCTGTGTTTTTACAGCAGTGTATTACTGTAAAATAGTGTATAGAGAGAGACAGGAGGGAGGACATGAAAATGAAATGAGACTGAAAGAGTCTTAAACAGTGACATTAGTGAAACAGGAAAAGGAAGAGACAGCAAGTTGAAATAAGAAGGTGATGTCAATGAACGAGAGACTGAGGAATATAAGGAAGCAGTCCAGTGTACAGTAAGGGGAAGAGGGAGGAAAGAGGTTATTTACAGTGCGTGAGAAAGTTGGAGCACATGAGAGGGAAAGAATTAAAGAATGAAGAGGGAGGGAAAGGAAAGAGAGGTGAAGGAAGGAAGGATGACATAGATAGAATAGACAGAAGAGACAACATGCTTTTCGCTGTGAGGGGGACAGCTGGTCAGCTCTGCTCTGCTCTGCTCTGTTCTGGTGTGGAGATCTGCCCTGAGGACAGTCACACTCTCTGCACACACAGACACACACCATGCAAACAATTATACACATGCATGTATACATACAAACAAATCACACCCAAGACTGGGACGCACACCTGCAGGTACATTTTGTCTTAATTTACCATAGAGATGAAGAACAGAGACCGCAGGGAGCGGGATTAGAATGAAACTAAGGGAGCAAAGTAAAGAAATAATGAAGAATAATCAAAGGACCGCAGGTAGAATTACTACACACAGGTAGAATTTTCTCTCTGCACACAAGGGCAGAGGACTGGAAAACATGGAAAGTAAAATGAAAACATAAGGTTCATGTAAGTGAGCGATTATATAAAAGTGAGAATGGTATCAGGCGATGGGATGTAAATATGAAAATGTGGCAGGGGAGGAGGAGCAGTCAAGAACAGATGGCAGGGAAGAAAATCGGTGAGGAGGGATGGAAGGTGGAAAGCTGGGAATGCAAGAACACTCCCAGATCACTTATAGCTGATGTCAGCCATGTGAGCATTGCCTAATTGTAACACTGACTGCAGCACAGAGCAGCACGGAAATTCTTCTTTCTTTATTTCATCAAATTACCAGCAGCTGAATCCAGCACCATGGACAGCACCATCACATTAACAGCAGTTAATTCAGCACCATGGACAGCACCATCAAGTTACCAGCAGCTGTACCAGCAGCTGAATTCAGCACCATGGGCAGCACCATCAAAATACTAGTAGCTAAACTCAGCACCATGGGCAGCACCATCAAAATACTAGTAGCTAAACTCAGCACCATGGACAGCACCATCAAAATACTAGTAGCTAAACTCAGCACCATGGACAGCACCATCAAAATACCAGCAGCTGAAATCAGGACCATGGACAGCACCATCACATTAACAGCAGTTAATTCAGCACCATGGACAGCACCATCAAGTTACCAGCAGCTGTACCAGCAGCTGAATTCAGCACCATGGGCAGCACCATCACATTAACGGCAGTTAATTCAGCACCATGGACAGCACCATCAAGTTACCAGCAGCTGTACCAGCAGCTGAATTCAGCACCATGGGCAGCACCATCAAAATACTAGTAGCTAAACTCAGCACCATGGACAGCACCATCAAAATACTAGTAGCTAAACTCAGCACCATGGACAGCACCATCAAAATACCAGCAGCTGAACTTGGCACCCATGGGCAGCACCACTGGAAGACATCAGAGAAAGTGGGCAATGACTTCTTGCTAATAAACAGTCAGAGCAGAAATCCTCAATGAAATAACTTCCAGAGGAGAAATTTATCATCAATAGTGGTGATTAATCTGAAATTAATACATTGAAACTGCAGATAGCAGGGCCATGGTTAAGACTGAGGACAATGGGATTGTGGTTGAGGTGTTTTTCTGTTGAGGAGTTTGTAAAGTGTGAGCAGTTAGAATAATCCTATACATCCTATAAAATATGTATTTAGAATAGCATTATTTCTAGATTGAATATGCTTAAATGTGACTACTTCAGGTTAAAAAAATTAACTATTAATTAAAAATTAATTATTCACCACTTTTCTGCCAATGTTTTCTATTATTAAAAAGAAGAAATAAAATGGAATATAAACATCGTTTATGCATGAACTAATTTTTGATTTCTGGTCAGACTCTTCTGAGGTCAGTGTTGGGATGCATTGGGTGCTTCGAAAGACCTCGCAATATCCCTGCATAATTTATTCTTTTTTTTAAAGATTAAATAAGCTATGTGCATTCAGCTGTTACCTTTCAGGGAAACTCTAACAAAATTAATATAATCTAATACAAAATTACATGATGAGAAATAAAAAAAATCTTTTGGTGACTGAAATCATACTACTCATTAAAATCCATGACATGTTGGCCTCTGGAGAACAGATTTCTTAGCATTTCTGACAGAAGGATTGGCAAAAACTTCTGTACAGAGTTCCAATAATCCCCGCAAAGTTTACAGTTGACTTTGACTGAACTGCCTTTTGGATGGATTTCCATGTTTGTCTGTTTTTGTTTGTGTTTTAGAAAATGTTAATGCTAAGATGGTGAACATTATTCCTGCTTGTGCCTGCATATTTTCAGTTAGCATTCTCTTTATAATCATCTACAATCTCTAGGTCCGTCTCAGTTTGTTAAACTAAACTACAGAGAAATGTTCCTGCAGCGCTACAATGGAAGCATAAGCTGCTGCATTTGTTGGCTTCATATTAAAATTCTTACACATACAGTATATCATTTACAATAACTGCATCCTACATCAGTTTTAGCTGTTGCAGCGCTGATTAAACTATGCAAGCATAAACCACTTCAATCAA
Source organism: Amphiprion clarkii (assembly GCA_027123335.1). Classification (NCBI taxonomy): domain Eukaryota; kingdom Metazoa; phylum Chordata; class Actinopteri; family Pomacentridae; genus Amphiprion; species Amphiprion clarkii. The sequence continues at coordinate 32,952,720 of CM049583.1, forward strand.
TGCGTTTTTTACCATTTCCATTTAAAACACACAAAATAGCCCTCCGACTGTGTCATTTATGCACACATGTAATCCGTTATTCAGCAGGTCTTACAGGTAACACTGAAAAAAATCAGACTGCAGTGTTACAGAAGGGAAAGAATTCAGTGGGAAATGTCTCAGCAGGGCCAACTCTCCTTCTCCACTGGAGGTCTCTTCTGAGATGGGGAAACGCATTTGCATTTGTGGGGCATAATTTGCATGTTGCTAGCCTGCAAGAGAGGAGGAAAGAGGCAGAAATGGAGAAAAAACATTAGAGGAAGAGGGGGAGGAAAGGGAGGCTAAGATGGAAGCAAGAAATAGATGAAAAGGTAGAGCAGGAGGAAAAAGAGAGGAACAAAGGGAGGAGAGAAGGGGAGGATTGATGCAGGGGGGAGAGAGGAGGAGGAGAGGAGGAGGCATCAGTGTGATATTGAAATCAAAACAAGGAAATGAATATCATGGGAGCCTGCAGGACGGGTGTTAAGTGAAAAGACGTACTATAGGCAGGGGGTGGTGTGTGTTTGTTTACATCTGTGCCCTTGATTTCTGTGGATTGTCACTACAGTGCCACATGGGGCCAGAGCCAGTTTTAACCTCACTGAGCTCATCAGCAACACACCACCAGAGACACACAGAGAGGGTGTTAAACAGCAAAGCTGCTCTCAGAATAAATGAATATATGGAAGATTGTATGTTCATATGATCATGAAAACATGGATCTTATTGTACAGTTCAGGTGGATAATTTGTCTTCTAATCCAGCTCTAGTCCTACTATGGCATCTGAATGTCTGAAGTTTATACTTCATGAACCAGAAATGACTGATTCTGACTTCACCGGCTTTGTTTACTGTGGAAGTGACATTTTACACTGAACATGTTTTATGTGTTTAAACATCCTGGCAGCTGTAATTCATGAACACAGATGATCTGAGTGTGATCTGATGTGAACCAGTGGCTGTTAACAAAGAGCTCAAAAAGACACCAGGACATGGACAGAATGAATAAAGAAACATGTAACTGTAACCATCTGACTGGTGTAAAAAGGCATATTATCTTTAAAAAATGCTGAAACTACCCAAACTATGACATTTATTCTATCGATAAACTGTAAAACCAGGAAGAACCACTGACTTTTCAACTTATCAGCAGTCCATGAACAACTCATCTGTTGGAAAACGTAATCAAATCTAAGCTTAAACTCTTGATATTTCAGTTCAGTTTTGGTCAAAAATGAATCATTTGTAGGAATTGGATTCTGTAGAAAACTAGAAATTCTTTAGTGCAACAAAGATGTCTTTAGTGGTTTGGCTGTGACCAAAACTCATGACAAAAAAAATAACAGTAAAGTAACACCTGTGGACACGTGGAGAAATGTTCTACATGTGAATTCCAGTTTTTCAATAGATTAAATTGTAAATGTGTAAATTATAAACTTACAAATTTATAATTATAAATTTGTTGTTTTTTATGATTTATGGCATTACAACCACACTGCACAAAGACATTTTTGAGTTTCCTCTACTTCTAGCTGTGGTTGTTTCCATAGTGTGCAGGACTTTATATTGCAGTGAAAATGAGAGAAAATGAGCAAAAAACACCCAGAAGAGCTGGAGGGTTCAGAGGGTTAATAAAACTTACAGGTAGTGATAACAGAAAACGGCAGGAGAAACAGACTTCAATGGAAAATAACTGGAGGTAAATAAGTCAGTAAAGTCTTAAAGATAATGATGGATTCTGAAGAGAATGCAACAACATACTGGAACAATGGAGACACTGAGGGAAGGACGCAGGACTTACAGGAAAACAGACAAACTGACTGTGGACAGAAGGACAGACTGGTGAGCAGATAAAGATGGAACTGATCTGGGCAGAGTAACACAAGGAAGCTTCAAAATAAAAATGTAAAGACTAGAGAAGAAACAGAGAGAGATAGAGACAGACAGGAACGCACAGAGACATGAGGAAAAGGTAGAAATGAGGGAAAGACCAACCAGCGTAGAAGAGATGTTACTGAAGCTGTTGTATAATTTATGCTATCTACACTATTTTATAGAATAAACATATTTATAAACTGAACGTATCTTCATGGTAATTTTATAGACTCATTGTTTTAATCAGTAGTAGGAGGTTATAAGCACGCAGGTTTGTCCACAATTTAAATCTGGATAAAATATATTTTAACAAAAATAAAGTTTTGCACAGCCATTCATCGTCTCCAGAGGTTTGATCCCTTCATGACCTTCATGGTTCTTTGATTTTACCACTTTTGTTTTTTTCTTTAGTGTAGACAGTTTTCTCATAATTTAAACTATTGGACTGAACACTGCTGAAATATGTTGAGACTTTTATGCCCTCTCAGGGTGAACGGTGCTGACATTTTATCAGCTGCAGCGCCATCATCAGGTCAAAATATACGTTTGTCAACCACTTCAGACTTGACCAACCACATAACATTCCTATTATCTTTAGATTTATTTCCTGTTTAAGCTCTTTCCTGAAAGAACCTCCACATTTTGACATTCTCGGAATCCTAAAACTTATTCATTGATACGCTGCTTGTTTCAGAAACAGCATCTACATTTTTTCACAGAAAATAAAGAACAAAATATCCGACTCTGGTCAGTCGAAGCTGCTGCAAAGGCAAAAGAGACACGACAGATCTCAGGCATATTTCTATTTTTCTTTGAGCGATGTCAACATGTCGCCCTCAGTCATTCCAATAATTCTCTTTAATATGCTAATTTCTCTTCTCCCACCTGACTCCTTAATGTGTCATTTTCAGTGTTTCACTCTTTTGAGTCTTCTTCCCTGCAGGTTTTTATTTCTTTCTCTCGACCTTCGTACGAGCTTCTCAATAATCTATTATTGTCTGACTTGGAGAGAGGAAATGTGAATCTGCCTTTTCCTTCTACAGCAACTTCTAGCTTCTCTTTTCTCCTCCCTCAGGCCAGACTGTCTTTATCTCCTCATCCAACTCAACCTGTAGTGACACAGCCAAAAGAAAAATCTCCTAATAAAGAACTTTTTTTAAAAACATTTCTGAGTTACATATCAGTCAGAATTGCAGATATTTTCCTAAACTTCTTGATGGTTTTGAAATCACTCATGGTTTGGATGAGATATTCTTTCTAGACTGTTTCAAAAGTGACAGTTTACAGTCTGACTTATCTATGGCAAAAACCGAGATGTGAAACTTTCATAACAGAGATACATTAGACTCTCTTCTCCTGTCTCAGTCGTCCTCTCTCCATTTCACTCTCATTAGCTGCCAATCTTCTCTGGTCTTTTGGCTTCTTTCTGCTCACAGCTTCACTTCCCTCAAGGTCTCTCGCTTTCTGTTTGGTATTTTCCCCTTATGTCCCTCTCTCCCCTCTTCTTCTCTGTTTCACATCATAGCCAAGCGTCTGTGGACTGAGCTGTGTTATCCCTCATTTTCTGCCTCAACTCTAAAGTCACCCAGAAATGATCACAGAGCTGCAATAAATAGACCTGATGCTGCTTTGGTGTTTATAGCAGTTCAGGAGTTGAGCTGCACTAAGTTGAAAGCAAACTTTGGGGCGTTGCAAAGACAGAACCTGGAGGCAGCAGAGTTGGAACTAAGAGATAAACAAAGATTAAAACAGAGAGAACACGGCGTTAGAAGGAAAAATATGCTGATGTTTCACCTCATTTCACATAAATATAAAGAAAAGTAATCAGAATTCATAGAAAACAGCACATTGTACTAGAAAGCAAAACAGAGTAGGCACAAATATACTTTTTTTAAGCTCAGATGAATGAAATGAAGTCCTGAGATAAGCAAGCGAATAAACCTCAGTGATCCTGTTCTACTCATTCTGCTTCTAAGACGATCTGTCTGCTGAAAGTCAACCAACTCACAGAGGGGAAAGAATCCAGACTAAGCTTATTAATAAGCCAGCAGCAGATTACAGCTTCACAGAGCCAGAAAAACAATGACACAAGACAAACAAAGACACACAGCTGGACGGAGGGAAACCAAAGGCAGACGGTCCAGATCAAAAGACACACTTTAGACAAACACAACAATGCAGGCAATAAAAATAACTTTTACTCAGTTAAACTATTTTATTTGCAGATAACATGTCATAAATAATGATTTACTCAGTGAAGGGATTTTTTTCTTGTGATTTCATGTTTTTACTAATCTATCCATCTACTGATAGAACAGCCTTCAGTATCTGTTGTATCTGAAAGAACACAGACATGAAAGAAGCTCTGAGGGATTTATTCACTATGATAGTGCTAACACACTACAGCAGATATACTGTCATGTTTCTCATCTTCAGTACTTTAGGGCAGCATGTTAGCATGCTAAGTTAGCAGCAGTGACTGAAATAAATGAAATCTTCATGTAATAAACACAGATCTGTGTGAGGAGAAATTAATACATTCAGAGGATCAGAGGACGTGTTTACGGATCTACAGCTCTCTGAAGGGCTGGAGAATCTTCAGACACACCTCTGTGTGTGTGTGTGTGTGTGTGTGTGTGTGTGTGTGTGTGTGTGTGTGTGTGTGTGTGTGTGTGTGTGTGTGTGTGTGTGTGTGTGTGTGTGTGTGTGTGTGTGTGTGTGTGCGCATTGATCCAGTGTAGAGCGGTGTGTGGGTTTTTTTTTTACCTCTCAGTCATTTGAAGGACACCAGAACACTCCAAGAACACACACAGCAATGTGGACATGCTGTCCATAAATTGCAGCTCCAAAGAAACACATGCACAGTTTATTGTGCACATGAGTGACTTTTGTGTGTTTGAAATGTCAGGAGAGGCTGATGGAGGCTTCTGTTGTGGCTGTCACCTATTCTGCCTCCAGCCATCCCCAGGGTCAGCCATTATGGATTGACACATTTTTACACATTTGACCTGAAAAAAATGTTTTTGCAAGTTAGTGTGCAGCAGAGTGCTGTGCATGCGGTTGTGTGTACAATCATTTAGTTTTGTTGTCAAAGGATACAAGAATACAGAAGAATCAAGTAGCTGCATTAAGTGAAACAACATTATGTTTGTATTAGACGTTAAAAAGCAACATTTTTAAACCATAATGTTAAAGAAATGGTGAGAATTGCAACATCTGTCAGTGTCTGTAAGGTTTTTTTTGCCACTGTGCATGCATGCAAAGGCACTTAGCACTACTTTATGAGCAAGGAGGGGTTGGCTTTTTAATGTGTAAGGAGCAATGAGCAGCAGGCAGATCAAAGGCAGAATATCCGTGTGAATGTGTGTGTCTCTGAGTGTTTGTGTGTCTGTTGGATGCTGATATGAGCCTCTGAATGAGGTGCAGTGTGTGGCTATACATTAAATGGCCAGGATTAGCAGGACTGCTGCAGGCCCGCTGATAGTATTACTGTTATGGAGCGACTGGGAGGGATCGGCCTCCATTTTGGCTCTGTTATTCTGTCATAATGAGGTATAACCCCTGTCAAAGAGGACTCAGTGGTTTCCTGGTTAATGCATTAAGCCGAGGCTAGTGCTGCTGCTGAGAACCAGGAAGGGAGATGACACAGGCAGAAGATTAGCAGCCAGGATGGAAGCGCAGAACACATAAATTAGCTTCTATTTATGGTCCTCCAGGGGACAAAATCCTTTCTACAAACTGTACCCACCTCCTCATCTAACTTCATAGAATCATCAGTAATTTAATCAGGATTTTCTCAGTATGCACACATAAAATCACAGGCTGAAAACTGAACAGTTGGGGATAAACATGGCAGCGTTGAGCACCACAGGTTAAAAGACAAAATGCATTGTTTGTTCTTGTATTTGCTGTGGCATGTTCTCCTAGTACCCACCAAACTAGCTGAGGTTCATTAACATTTGTGCCTTAAAAAGTGTCATTCTGTGTCAAAATAAAAAAGGCTTTGTTAACCCAGCCAGCCACCCCAACCTCCTCCCTAGTAATCTGACTTCTGGAGGACTTTGTCTCTTCAACAGTTTCAGGCTGAAGGAACAGGTCCTGTCTTTCTTCTTGAGGACCATCTCCTTGAACAACAAATTTAATTCTACTCACAGTTCTGTTTTTATACTGTTCTGTTCTTTACAGAGATTTAGTTTATGGAAGGTTTGTCATTCTGACCCTGTTTTACCTGAGAGAGCAGCAGCAGGAAACCTTCCTCTCAGTATGTTTTAAAGCAGTAAAGGAGCAACAACACAGTGCAGCACGTAGATGTAGAAGCTGGTCAGAGTTACTGCAACAGATTAATATCAGACATTTCTTTTCCAGTGCAAAGCTCTGAAATCAGGAGGAACTTGAATGAGAGCTTGTGTTGTCAGTTTATCAGCCCTAACTGTTGACATCAGCCTTACATAAGTTGCTGAGTTCTGAACACAGTTATTGGTTGGTCCATGTGTTTAACACCACTGTAGGTTTGTCTTTTATGTCACACTTACTGTAAGAATGCAGTCTGAACTTTCTAAACAAACCTTCTAAATGTGCGCAAAACAGACATTTTTACACAACCAATCTGAGTTTTGTTCCCTGCAAGAACATCAAATGCCACTAAACTCTGTGATTATGTGTATAGAGTGCAGTTACATGTATTAATATTTGTACATCTGATATTCAACCCTGCAAAGACTGCAGATATTATTAACAGTCATCAGGAGTTAATTATAGCATCGCAGCAGCACGCCGTATTTTAGTTTGGATAAATAAACACAGCAGTAATATGAAAATTACACCCCAGTCTTGGGTGGTTTATTTACTCCAGAATACTGTGTGAAGTACAGAAACAGGATGATAATAGAGCAGTGATGGAGCTTTGTGTGACAGCCACGCTTCCTGCTATTTATCTGTCCAACCACAGGCTGATTTGTGTCATCCAGCCAGTTAATTTCCTTTGTTTTACACCACTCACAGAATCTGTACATGTGCTCTGTCGTGTTCACTGTCAACCAAAGCCATTTTCCTCTAATCAACTGGCAATCTCGTACAAGCTCAATCCAACGATTACAAGCCTAAAGATGATATCAGACCGAAGGAAGCGCTTGTATCTCAGAGAAAGTGAAAATTCAATTACGCCATACATGACTTGGCTTTGTCCTGAAGCGTTTTAACTGAAAAACAAACTGTTAGGGGCAGACTAAAGGTGTCAGGTTTCACAGATAAGATATAAGATAAGATATACTTTATTGTCCCCGCAGGGAAATTTGTCTTGGACTTGTGCCGAAGTGCCCTAAAAAAAAAAAAAGAAAAGGAAGAAGTAATACATATTCCATACAGCATACATCACATAGAATACAAAACTTATCAAACATGCAACACCATAGTGATTCTCAGCCATCCCAGGACAGAGTTAATTCAGCAGCAAGCGAAACAATAAGAAGTAACAGAGCTTTGATAATGTCATCCAGGTCTGAGAAGGTTGCTCCAACTGTGAGCTTAAATTGATGCAGTTATCGGTAAAGAAACAGCGGCTGAGCTGAGCTCTGCATGGCAGCACTGTGTGTGGGTGTGTGTGTGTGTGTGTGTGTGGGTGTGTGTGTGTGTAGGTGTGTGTGTGTGTGTCTGAGCTAAGCCAAGCGATGCTGTAACATATCTGATTGAAATCAGTTTCACAACGAAAAGCCAGAGCTCTTGGAAAGCAGCATGGGAGTCCTTGGCACACACACACACACACACACACACACACACACACACACACACACACACACGCAGAAGAAGAAGAAACCAAAATAAGCTGCACACACTTAAGCAACCCACTAACTCTTTAATGCACACATGTGAGCTCTGCACTCAAAAATGACAATACAAGTAAATGACACATACTCTCTCTCTTTTCTCCATTTTTGTCCAACACACACACACACACACACACAATGCCACATCACATCAAGTCATTTCAGAGAGCGTGTTTAACCTAATCACATTCAACCATGCGTGATCCTCAGAGGGAGAGTCAGGTCTGTTATGACAGCCGATGTGCTGTGTGACGGCTAAAGGGTTTAGAGAGCACCGACCAGCAGCACACACACACACACACACACACACACACACACAGACACACCCATGACAGAGACCTGTGCAGGATGACAGCAGAGGCAAACATATGACAGACGAGGAAGCAGCCAATCAGAGCAGACTGCAGCACCCAGTGACTAAGTGTACGGTTCATTTGGAGATCATTAACCTGCATCCAGCTCCTACGTCCTGTCAGATACGTCTAGTTGAACCTCACGGGGAAATATTCTGTGTATAGTTTCAGTGTTTACCTGTGGGGGAGATAAAAGTGGTGAGATTAGAGTCTGTAGGAGTAAAATTCAGATTTACAATGAGTATGATCATCTAACAGATTCTGACAGTCTGGAATCAAATGTTAAAGCTGAGTCAACTTTTATTCTCCGTTACCATACAAATATTAGATCATATGTGTGGGATACAACAGGAACAATTCTGGAAAACAGGAAAACCCTCAGTATAAAACAAACCACACTGACTGTCTCCGGTTCATTAAAACCGCCTGTTCAGATTCTCTAACTGCTATTTCTGCAGATCTCAGAAAATGAGTCTGTTAGTTCATGTAAATAAGACAATAGGTAAATCTTAATAATGGATCTGAAAATAGTGAAAACAATTTCTAGTTCTGCATCAGTCCTTGTAATTTGATACGGTTAAGCAACCTTTCAATCACATGTTTGAGTGTATTTAACTTACGATTCATTTAATGAACTAGCTCATTAGTTCAAACTGAAGATGGAATAGGAGAACATTTAGTCTGCTGGGTTCCCCGACAAAAGACAACTAATCTTTTATGCGGTTGTAAGGTCTTTAATGGAGGGTTCGCTCATCTTTTCAGTCGGTTCAGTTAGAACCTTTCATTTGGAACCTTTCAGTTAGAACTTTTGATCTGGAACATTTCAGTTAGAACTTTTCATTTGGAACCTTTCAGTTAGAACTTTTGATCTGGAACCTTTCAGTTAGAACCTTTCATTTGGAACCTTTCAGTTAGAACCTTTCATCTGGAACCTTTCAGTTAGAACCTTTCATTTGGAACCTTTCAGTTAGAACCTTTCATTTGGAACTTTTCAGTTAGAACCTTTCAGTTAAAACCTTTCATTTGGAACCTATTATTTAAAACCTTTCAGTTAGAACCTTTCATTTGGAACCTTTCAGTTAGAATCTTTCATTTGGAACCTTTCAGTTAAAACCTTTCATTTGGAACCTATTATTTAAAACCTTTCAGTTAGAACCTTTCATTTGGAACCTTTCAGTTAGAATCTTTCATTTGGAACCTTTCAGTTAGAACCTTTCATTTGGAACCTTTCAGTTAGAACCTTTCAGTTAGAACCTTTCATTTGGAACCTTTCATTTGGAACCTTTCAGTTAGACCTTTTCATTTGGAACCTTTCAGTTAGACCTTTTCATTTGGAACCTTTCAGTTAGAACCTTTCATTTGGAACCTTTCAGTTAGAACCTTTCATCTGGAACCTTTCAGTTAGAACCTTTCAGTTGGAACCTTTCATTTGGAACCTTTCAGTTAGAACCTTTCATTTGGAACCTTTCATTTGGAACCTTTCAGTTAGAACCTTTCATCTGGAACCTTTCAGTTAGAACCTTTCAGTTAGAACCTTTCATTTGGAACCTTTCAGTTAGAACCTTTCATTTGGAACCTTTCAGTTAGAACCTTTCATTTGGAACTTTTCAGTTAGAACATTTCAGTTAAAATCTTTCATTTGGAACCTATTATTTAAAACCTTTCAGTTAGAACCTTTCACTTAGAACCTTTCATTTGGAACCTTTCAGTTACAACTTTTGATCTGGAACCTTTCAGTTAGAACTTTTCATTTGGAACCTTTCAGTTAGAACTTTTGATCTGGAACCTTTCAATTAGAACCTTTCATTTGGAGTGTTATTTTTGTGTTTTAGGTCACCTGATGAAGTCCAGTGTTCATCCAATGCTGCATGAATAGTTCTAAATATACCACCTCCTGAGAAAATGATCTGTGTTTTTAACTGTTGTTGTTGTTTTCAATGGGTCCTGGTCACTGTTTGTGTTTTTTTAGAGGTTTTATACTGAATAGAGCTGCAGACAACATTAAACCTGTTGGCCAGACAGCGGAACTACACACTGAGACTGACTATAAAGCTTGCCAGTATGAAAAAATATCAATAACAGCTACTTTAAATCATAAAGAAGCAGAAAGAAACAGGAGAAAGAAACATTACTTGAGCTCTCTGAAGATTAATAAATAGCATTAGAAGCTTAAAATTGGGTTTCACACCTTATTTGCAGTTGAACTGAAGCCATCAGACGTCTAATCTGTATTCTCCAGTGTTTCTGCAGCGAGTGCCTCTGTCTCTATAATGTGGTATTGACTTGTTGGGTTCAGTCGTGTCACTGATAGCACAATAGTTACATCAATCACCGGAACCAGCAGCAGACCTTCGCCGTGTACCTGTGTGTCTGACAGACAAGGTGAGGCTGTCATACAACAAAGTGCAGCCATATACCACTGCCAGTATCCTGCTGTGTAACTGACAGACATCATTTATCTACCAGCAGAGGAAGCAGAGCTGGAACACACACAACCAGCATTTTATTGTTTAAAAGAAGTATCCTCAGTCTTTTAATGGAACTGTTTATGAAGAAACATTAATTTAAGTCTCACTGGACGTCATTCAAACCCACTGGCTGTCATTTCCACAGCTCCCTCTCCTCTCCATATGTCAGAACACATGCTGCCATCCCAGCCGGCCAATTACAGACACACAACACAGGAATGAATCACCACATCGTTTTTACCTCACATTAAACTGTGTTCCACATCTGGATGTAATCTGGATACTCTGCTAAAGCACCTTTGTTTTCACACCTGGAAGCTACATGCAGGTATTGTTCTGGCCCATTTTTGAGGTCACACATTTTATAAATGCTACATGTGGAGCTTCAAGTCCTTCAGTACAAACGTACACGGTAGAGGTGACACCACCACTTCATGTTACTGATCGACCATCTGCTCCAAAACACAGTAATAGCTACTTTTTCTATACAGCCTAACTGTCCTCCAACAGGCTGTTATTAATCATCAGGCTTTCTGTCGGCTCCAGGGAGACTGTGATCCAGACATTTCTCTGGTAATGACACTTCAGGAAATTCTACACAGAATACCATCCATCCATCCATTATCTATACACCGCTTAATCCTCACTAGGGTCATGGGGGGGGTGGAGCCTATCCCAGCTGACTCGGGCGAAGACAGGGGACACCCTAGACAGGTCGCCAGTCTGTCGCAGGGCTACATGCAAAGACACACAATCACTCTCACACTCACACCTACGGGCAATTTAGAATAGTCAATTAACCTTAGCATGTTTTTGGACTGTGGGAGGAAGCCGGAGTACCCGGAGAAAACCCACGCATGCACAGGGAGAACATGCAAACTCCATGCAGAAAGATCCCAGGTCCGAGCTGGGACGTGAACCAGGGACCTTCTCGCTGCAAGGCGAAAGCGCTAACCACTACGCCACTGTACAGCCCTCTACACAGAATACACAATATTGTAATACCAGAATGTATAGAAATCCTCCATTACAAGTAAAAGTACATCATTATTATCAGCTGGATGTACCTTATGTTTTAGGTGGACAATATAAGTTGGAACTGAAATACTGATTAGTACTATAATGTGTTAATTGTCAATCATTCTCCATTATTAGATTATAACTGATGCAGCATTTTACAGTTTCACATGGATTAGAGGGGAGCTAGTTTTAACTGATTTAAATTATTTAGTCAAGTGGTGTCCAAAGCAGGAGTCACATAAAAAAATCAAATGTCCGGCTGAACTAAATGACTACCTACCTATTGCCCTTACCCCACACATCATGAAAACTCTGGAGCGGCTGATTCTACGCCTACTGAGGCTTGAGGTCAAAGACAAACTCGATTCCCTGCAGTCTGCAAACAAAGAACACATTGGAGTGGATGATGCCATCCTCTTCATGCTTCACAGTGCCCTGTCTCATCTGCAGGAACCTGGAGTTTATGTGAGAATCATGTTCTTTGATTTTTTTCAAACGCATTCAACCCCATCCAACCCACCATACTCAAAGACAAGCTCACAGAGATGGGAGTGGATCCTTCCTGTGTTTCTTGGATCATAGATCGCCTGACGGGAAGGCCACAGTTTGTCAGGATGGGGAAATGTGTTTCTGGGACCTTAATGAGCAGCACTGGGGCTCCACAAGGAACAGTCCTGGATCCATTCCTGTTCACACTGTATACATCAGACTTCAAATACAGCACTGAGTCCTGCCACATCCAGAAATACTCTGATGACACTGCTATCGAGGCATGTATCAGAAATGGACATGAAGCTGAATACAGGGATCTGATAAATGCCTTCAGTGACTCGAGTCACAAAAACTGCCTGCTACTCAAAGACAAAGGAAATGATCATAGATTTCCACAGATCCAAACCCACTTTTCAGCCAGTGAACACTTGTGATGTGGACATGGAGGTGGTGACATCGTATAAATATTTAGGTGTCCACCTTGATAATAAGTTAGACTGGTCTAAAAACATAGACTTCATCTACAAAAAGGACCAGAGCCGACTTTTTAGCCTCAGAAGACTTCGATCATTAGACATCTGCAGACATCCGTCTGTGGTAGCAGGTGTTCTTTTTTTACGCTGCAGTCTGCTGGGGAGGCAGGATAAAAAAAACAAGGATGCAAGACGTCTGAACAAACTGATTAAAAAAGCTGGCTCTGTGGTTGGAATCAGATTGAACTCATTGGAGGATGAGGTGGAGAGACGGGCACTTAGAAAGATGGAGGCCATTCTGACAAACCTGGATCATCCACTTCATATCTGCCTCAGTGAGCAACAAAACATCAGTGGACGACTCCTATCCCTGTGCTGATTCAGAAAGTCTTTCTTACCATCAGCAATTAGACTATTTAATTTGAAAGCAAACAGATGAGAACCCAAACAATTTAATTTCCCTTTGGGATTAATAAAGTTATTGTATTTTATTGTATTGTATCTTTAAATCTGAAGGGCTGTAGGATGGTTAGTGGGCTTGGAAAAGAATTTCTGCTCTTTACATTTATTATCTATGACTATTTAAATAAAATTATCTGAGGAGTTGAAAGGGAAATATCTTTTTCTTAGAGCTACCAACAGCTCATAGTCATCTGAAACTTAAGAACGAACCTCCAGACGCTGCTTTATGTTCATTGTATTTTATTAGCTTATTATTTTATTATTCAAACAAATGATGAGAACTTCAAAATTGTACTTAACCCTCCTGTTATGTTGCGTGTCAAACTCACCCATTTTAAAGAAGAAAAAAATGTTAAAAGTACTTTTTCAGAATGAAATTTCTTCTGCTTGGCTTAAGAAGTGTAATCAACATATAAAACAAAAATGGTTAATTTTACATATTTGCAAACCCAACCTGAACAGAAGAAGTGTTAATTTATCAACTCCATGAAAAGAAAAAGGTTCAAAATGTAAAATAAAAAAAAAACATGTCATGTCAAATTATTGTATTTTATATGTAGGTATTTCCAATATTCATTAAAAAGAATCTTTAACGTGCATTTTTTTTTTATGAAAAATGACAGTGAATTATCCTCATTGAACTGTGATCTGTGAGAGGTAAAGACCACCACTGCACTAAATACTGATAGAAATGGCTAATAATGGAATTAACACTGAAATATAAACTATGTTTATTGGGATTTTTTGGTTTCTGACACTTTTGGATACTTAAACATGAGCCAAGAACATTTTTTCTCTTCCTGAGAAATGAACCTAATTGAAGGGTTAAGTCAGTATTTTACGTGCACTGAGGCCACAGCTCAATCTTACACTTTTATACAAACTGATTCTAGATCTGCACCAAAAGTTATAGGTTTCTTCCTTTTGACATGCTCCATTACTCCAAAGGTTTTGTGAAATTCAACAAGGTAGTTTTGTATAATCGTATAATCTTGATGAAAGACACTCAAACAAAAAACTAAAATAAGAATCAGACCAACAGCAGCCATTGGTGGAGGTAAAACTCGATCACTCTCCTGTCTCTGTTGGTTCTGTTTTCATTAACTGATACACCACTGCACATCTGCAAGCATGACATGATTTTAAAATATTCACTTACCACAGCAACCAATCTTCTCCTTTTATTGAAAATGTAAAAAGTTAGAATCACCTTTGTCAATGGATGCTTGCAGAAAGTAGTTCCTGTTAGTCTGGCCTTTCTGTAGACACAAAATCAATTTTTGGAAGTGCTTCAGTCTGCAGAAGAAATTATTATGTTCATTTCCTTCTCAGGAGTGGCCGTGTACTGTTTTCTTTTTCAATCAGAGTGAAGCAAACTGAACGCTGTAATCGTTGCACTGACCCAGTGCAGTCACACAGAAGCAAACAGCAGAATCTGATAACGTTTAATAACAGAAACATGCTTAATGTGCATCGAGGTCGTCCTGCCTGTGTGTGAATCAGCAAAGAGTGGGAGAAAGAAAAAGACAATAAATAAATCACAGAAGAACAGATGACAAGATAGCAGGACAAAGTAAAGTGCGGGGTTGAAAAGGTTGCTGAAAGTGACACAGAGATAACGCAGAGGTAGAGAAAATGAACAAGGATGGAGAGGAATAGAGCGAGAATGAGATAATCAGACAGACAGAGGAAAGAGTTCCCTGGTGACACCACGCTACTGATCTCAGCTTGTTGCTTAGAGAGAGTTTCTCTGAGATCAGGCTGAGCGCTGACACAGCCATCACAATGCATTATGGGGGATCAAACAGAGGCCAACGCTGGCCACCGTGCACGAGCCTGGGGAGGGGGGCAGGAGAGAGAGAGAGGAGGAGGAAACACTCTGCTAAACAGGATTTTCAATCACATCTCAATCGTTCACCATCTCACAGGACGGAGACGGAGGGGAGGGAGGAGTAAAGGAAGGAAACGAGGGAGGAGTAAAGGAAGGAAACGGAGGAGGAGGGAGGAGTAAAGGAAAGAAATGGAGGAGGAGGAAGGAGGTGAATGAAAAACATGAGGAACGAGAACTAGATCTGGAAATAGGAAGTAAAGGAGTGATCGCTAAGATGCCAAAAATAAAGAGAAATTAGAGACATTGCAATATGGCAGGTGTGTGTGTGTGTGTGCGTGCGTGCGTGCGTGCGTGCGTGCGTGCGTGCGTGCGTGCGTGCGTGCGTGCGTGCGTGCGTGCGTGCGTGACAGATGGAGGCAGTATGGTGGTGATGAGGTGAGAAACATGATGGGACTGGGGGAGTGTAACTTGACAGAAAGTGAAAAGCATGAGGAGATGCAACGGGTCGACCAGGATCCGTGTGTTTAAACCTTAGACTGAATATAAAGATTATTATTATTTATTATACAGTCTATGGTTTCAACCCTCTTTTTGTCTTTATGTGGCTCGCTGTCGCCATCCTTCCACCCGGTGGTGTGAAATGTCAGTGGACAGCTTACATGTGCTGGCAGCAGATGGAGAGAAATGTCAAGCATGGTAAAACCGCTGACATCTTCCACTACATGTGTACATAAAGCAGCCTGTGTGTGTCATACTGCAGCTACACTCACCATGCATGTTCACGTGGATCATGCATGTGTGACAGTATACTATCATCACAGTGGGATTCAGTTGGTCTTTACAGTCTGTATGATTGATTATCTTGAATATTAAAGATGCAGTTTGTAATTCTTCACAGAGGTTGTTTATACCTCTCTGTGCACAACCATGAATGCATGAGATGCACTGGAACCAGTTGTTGGTGCAATAAACTCCCAGTTAAAGAGCCAGAACTGTGCATGAACACCCTTTTTTCAGTGCACACATAGATCAGACAGCTAGCAGATTGAGACGAGGTATTCACTGAATTTTGGAAGAAGTGTTTTGGATTACAAGTTCTCTCTTCACCTGTAAATGGTACATAAAACTGTGTTTGTGCTAATGATAAGGATTAGCACTGGGGCTGGAATATGAGGAGGAATTTAGTTTCAGGTCAAGTCTGACATTAATTTTGTCGTTGTAATCAAGCTTGTGCTTAGAAATATGGGAAAAGGTGTTGTAAAAAAAAAAGCAGCGATTATTTCCACAGCCTGCAATACAACAGAGTCATTGTTCATGCTAGTAATAACACCACTGCTAAGACTTGCACACCTAACTGGAATTCACTCGTAATCTTTCCTACAGTGCAAACAGAACGTCATTTTTTAACCTTATCAGGTTCCCAGAATGCTCTCTATTGAGTGAATGTCCATCTAAAGTTCATTTGTTTACCTCAGTCTTCTTCTTGGCGTCTTCTGACAACCAGAATCTTTTTGTTTCCACAGTTATCTAAATCCTGTGAGAGACAGGAAACATCAACATTTACTTTCATAATAAGCTAAAGCAAAATAATAATAATAATAATAATAATATAATAATAATAATAATAATAATAATAATAATAATAATAATAATAATAATAATAATAATAATAATAAAATACACACACACACACACACACACACACACACACACACACACACACATATATATATATATATATATATATATATATATATATATATATATATATATATATATATATATATATATATATATATATATATATATATATATATATATATATATATAAATAATTACACCTGTGCTTTCCACACTACAACATGTCAAAACATGTGCTTTGGAAAAGTAGAGTTTTGATGCCAGAACTGAAGTTGAACTTTGAGCAGCGTGCACTTTTTTGTGTGTTCTTTGTTCAGAATAATTAAGCATCATAATTATGTTTCTCATGTATTCATGCCAGTTTCAAATTACATACAGAAACATCTCTATAATTAGACCCTTTGTGGGTACTGATGTACCTGTTCAGGAACATCATGCAATCCCTGAATGGCTCCATTTAACTGACACCTGACCAGAGGTTTAATCAACCAGTCGCTGAAAGCATCTGTGAGGGCGTGAAGAGGTTTCTAGCTACACTGTTAAACAATTACTCCCTCTCATCTGGATGAATTCTAAAACTGAGTTTTAATGCCTTTTACTTAAACATCTAATGTCTATTTCTTTAAGTGACCTTCTTCACAGGAGACTTGGTTCTCATAGCAGGAAATGTACCTGTGTAATTAATAACATTAATAATGGCTGCATTCCACTCCAGTGCCCCACTAAGCTCTTTTATTGATGCAGAGTAAACACAACACAAGAAAAACGTCTATAAAGGAATAGGACTGGCATCTACATAATTAGCAACTAACACAACTCATGTATAAACTTCTGTCTGACTGCTTTGACACAAATGAGCTGAAAGATCTTTACCTGATCTTTTGCTCTAACATTTATTCACTCAGAGACTGTAGCCAGCAGTTTGCTCATTTTTATTCACAATGTTTCACACAATCACTCCTGAGAGCCGACCAGCACAAACAGTTTGACCACAGATCAGCTCCACTGGAGGTTAAGTGGCTTCAGTTCTTCACTACATTCTCACTGACTTTCCCCCACTGGTCTGAAGGTCATATCCCTTTATATCTGACTATGTTTCAGTAGTCAGTTTCCAGAGTCATTTTGTGGCTTGAAACAACGCTGCGTGGTACACACTTTGGAAAACACATCAGCGAGTCAATAAGGAGAGCCGTGACTTCATATGCCAAGGTTGCGACTTTGACATTTGTAACATGTGATTCAGCGTGTTATTGATGGAGATGGGCAGAGTGAAGTGTACCACCTCAGGGTGTGTTATAAAACACGCTCACACAGGGCCACATGGATGCTCAGCCCAGGCATACGCCGATAAATGCATTGTTTTCAGAGGGATGCATGAAAATATTGGCATCTTTGTCAGCATTGGCAAAAAAAAAAAGAAGGGTTAAAATTAAAAATCGGCATCAGTACAGAATGAACATTGGCAGGCAGATAGTACCTGTCAGGCTAAAAATTTACAGTTTTGTTTCAAAAAAAATAAACATGCCATGTTTTACATCTAAGTTGAAGCAGTTTTCCTATTTTGCACAGGAAATGTGCACATTTTAAAAGCGTTATGTCTGCAGCTGCCAGTGGGACAGCACAAGGGCAGGCTTAATTATCTGGTAATTCAGCTACAAGAGAGACTTGACATTCTCTCCAATTAGGTGGAAAAATATAAGATAAGAGATAAGATAATCCTTTATTACTCCCCATGTCAGGGAAAATTTTCCATATTACAGCAGCATCCATCCATCCATTATCCATACACCGCTTAATCCTCACTAGGGTCATGGGGGGGTGGAGCCTATCCCAGCTGACTCGGGCGAAGGCAGGGGACACCCTAGACAGGTCGCCAGTCTGTCGCAGGGCTACATACAAAGACACACAATCACTCTCACATTCACACCTACGGGCAATTTAGAATAATCAATTAACCTGAGCATGTTTTTGGACTGTGGGAGGAAGCCGGAGTACCCGGAGAAAACCCACGCATGTACAGGGAGAACATGCAAACTCCATGCAGAAAGATCCCAGGTCCGAGCTGGGACGCGAACCAGGGACCTTCTCGCTGCAAGGCGAAAGTGCTAACCACTACGCCACTGTGCAGCCCCAAATGTAACCATTAACTCTTATATTTAAAACCCCAGTGAAACTATGTGACACATTTCACTTGAACAGTGAAATCTTGAAAAAAAAGCTCCTTGAAGGCTCTTGGAGTGTCACCTTTTTAATAATGGGGGAAGTCATTCATAAAAGTGAGAGCAAAGTGTCTCGGCAGCCTGAATTATTTTTAGTGTGGTGGCCTACATTTCACACCACCTAAAGGATGACAGCACATGGACAGAGGGGATGTGTAATTATTACATACTCTCTCTTCACATACCTCCTCCCTCTCCAATGGGGACAGACAGAAGATCCAGCTGCCAGCGAATGACAGAATCCACACATCACTGCCTGGAGGGAGCAAAATGGGGGAGAGACAGACAGAGAACAGGGAGGAAGATGGAGGGTGAGGAGCTGATTGGCAATATGGTCAGATTAGTAAATAAACGGGTGGGAAAAGTGCTAATAATTAGAAGCAAGGAGAGTGGTTTGTAGCCTTCTGAGAAGATGCTGCAAACGTGGTAGATCATTAAAAAAGAGGGCAGCCTGCTTCTCTGCAAGACAAGACAGCAGCTGGATGCAGTGATGTAGGTTTTTTTTTTTTTTTGCTTCTTTGTCACCCTCATGTCATCCGTTCTTCTCTCAAAGCCATCTGCTCCCTCTGTTTCCATTCATCCCTCTCTTTATCTTTCTATCTCCCCATGTGCCATCACACCTCCATCCTGGGATGAATCAGAGTCTTTCCTTCAGTCTTGGCCTCCATCCTTTCTTTCATTTGTTCCTCCCCCAGCTCCTCTGCAGGGCATATAGCAGACAATTAACAGTCTGTGCAGGACAAACTAACCCCAGCGCTACAACCAGCTCCCACCCAGCTGGCCTTTGCAGCAGCGACCCATTGCACCATGTTAATCGGGTATCGTTCAGAAGATACCGAGATGGAGACAAATAGGAGGGTTGGGGAGGTGATGGTGGGAGTAGTGGAGGAGGAGGGGGGAGGTTTGTTGGTTGGACGGAGGGTGATTTGAAGGTCAAACGCAAGCGTGCACACACATCCATGTACAGAGTCTGTCTGAGAGTGCGTCTGCAGAGCATCAATCACTGTTAGGCATGGTGGCTGAGCACACCAGCAGGAGATTCACGCTTTAGGAAACACAGAGGAGCTGGCTCCTGATCCAAGCAGACAAACGGACAGAGGAAGGAGTGGCACAGCATGTATCTGTGTGTTCTAAGGACTATATGTGTGTGAATGCACATACTTATTGTGTGTGTGTTTGTATGCAGTCCTCACAGGCACGTCCACGTGACCGAGTGGACTGTCTGTTTGTGTGTTGCCTCTAAAGACTGAGCCGGAAGAGAGGAACCCACTACAGGAACAGGAGCTCAGTGGAGCTTCAAGTATTTCTCACAACAGTAGCTGTTTGTATTGTGTAGTTCTCTGCCATCAAGTGTTGTTTTCAAACTGAGCATCTCTGCTTTTGGCACATGCTCATTCATTATTCACCTTCCAAACCACACACAGACTCTTAGTTACATCACTTATTTAAAATGTCATGGATTAATAGAACGCAGAGCACTTTTTTTGTTATTTTATGTTCCGGTCAATTTCTGAAAACAGGAAAAACAGCTTATTAAATTTTGGAGCAATCTTAGAAAACTGAGAAATGAAAATTTGACCTGTGGGTTTAGAAATGCCATTACTAATGAAAGAAAGCAGGCAAACAAACGCATCATGTGCTTGTTTCAATCAGTGACCAGTCGCACATCTTGGATAATTAAAGTTATTACAGCGTTTTATTAACAGGGACTTCAGCGTCGCAAACAGTTTTAAAGACTCCATCAAGTGAAAAACAGGTTTTCTACCTTGTTAACTTCTCCATATGATGTTTTAACATGCTGGAAGACACATCTCAGGCAATCAGCTCTATAGCTGAGCATTTAGTGTGTCAATGACAAAAACACAGACTTAGACTTTCAGGGCTTTTATACTTGGCAAACCCAAGGATCCAGTCCTTCCATCCTGTACCCAGAATGTTATTCTTTCTCAGAATCTGTTGCTCCAATAGTTCTGGCTGAATTATAGGTGAGCTGGTGTGCTCCAGCTGCAGGGAGTGAGGAGTTCGATTAGATCTAGAATTGGAGTTAGATCTAAACCATTTTAAGGCAGTGGGAGATTATTTAATGGAAAAACAATCTAGGTATGTAACTTTGATTACATATTGGTGCTGAAAGATGAGTTTTTTAGGAGTTAAATCAACAATCTGAGTGGAAAATTAAAGAAATACTTCTAGAAAATTAACTTTCTATGATTGTAAATTGATGCTTATGTCTGCCTTTTAAATATGAAGCAGCTATAGAGCTTAATTAAGAGATTTAAAGCAGGGGGAATTCCTAACTGTTTGTAACCAAACCCACCTACCAGCACCACTAAAGGAAGTTACTGCTCCCATCCCAGAAACAAAGAGCTTCAGTGGAGTTGGTCGGCTGGTTTTTGTCACCTTTGGACAGACAAGGGAAGCTGTTTTGGGTGTTTGAGATAAGCTATGCTAACAGGTTGCTGTCTGTAGACTGTAGAAGCTATGTACTGTTGCATGCGGTATTCAAACTATTGGAACAAACTACTCTACCATAGTAAAGCACTGAAACTTTGACCATCGCAGTCGTAGTGCAAAATGAGCTTAAACATGCTTTATCTTGTTAATACACAGTGGGATATTTGACGTAACTGCAGAGAGGATTGTGGGTCAGAATGGCCAGAAAAACACGTTTGCTTCTATACTTCAAAATCCAACCAGATGTAGTGGGACATCTGGATGTTTCTGGGATACTGCATTGAGCATACTATGCGCTGTGGCACACTGGATCTATTCCTGGTGTACTATATTGAGTTATAGTGTAGATATTGGATGCACACTACTAACAGGAGAAAAGTCTGCTTATCCAATTCTTTGCACAAAAATGGTGAATGAGCATATTTCTTAAAAATGTCAAAATGTTTATATTAGTGGTTTTAAAATATTCTGACCAACACAAATGAAACTTAATTCTGCTGTTTATAACACACACATACAAATATGTCAGTTAATGTTCATATTTAACCTAATTAAGACTTAAAACTGTCATTAGGAATGTGATTGTTTCAGAACATATCAGTCTGACTGTTCAGCATTCTGTTAGCTTGTGATGTTTAACTGAAGCTTGTGTTACTGCAGCACTTAAATTGAATAGGTGTCACCTTGAGAGTTAAAATGAACAGAGAGGACAAGATATTTTTTTGTGTAGGAGGTGGTGTCATTATTCACCCTCAGTTAAATCAGGTCTCATCTAAGGTGCCAAAGGCTTCTTTAAAAAGATTTTAACTGCAGCCACTCAAAGAACAGATAGTACAGGTCTTGCACCAATCCTGCAGTCATTGTTGGTATTTAAGTGCACAACTTTCAAGTATGTTACAGGCTTGCTGCATGGCTGCTTCACTGTTTCTGCACTTTCGTGGGTGATACCACTGTAACAGAACAGATGCAGGATAAATGCTGGGTGTCTCTGTGGAGGATTTAAAAAGTTATTCATTTAATTTAGTAGCAAAGGTTTTACACGAAGAGATGAAAACCATGCACCATTCCTCCCCTTTCTTTGTTATGGATGTGGGTGTAATTTTAAGAGGCTATATACCTCCTTTTCCCCACTATTGGTTTACAGTTAATATTCCTGACCAGTCGCCCCTTGCAAAGTGTTGTAATGGGAGCCGTTTAGTGAAGGACAGCGCTGGCTCCTGAGTTTTTATGGTGCCGCATAAAGTCAGTGAGTTGAGTGATTCTGGCACTACTGAGCTGCCTGGAGAATATGGATGAGATCATTCCCTCACATGCACACAAAGAAATGACCTCAGACACACCTGTACATAAAAGCGCCTGTATGTTACAAACCCAGAGAGGACAGAGTTTGGAGCTCTACACGAGTGGAAACGCACAATCCCCCAGACACACATACACCAGAGAATTAACATGATGAAGTATGTGCTTTAGTGGTTAGAGAGAGCAGCAAGGCATATCACGTCTACAATCACATTACAGGCCAACCACAATTAGTTAGGGGGCTGCAGCGCTGCAACAGAGCTGTAAGGAGGAATGCACTCTTTGACAATCAGCTAATCAGTTTCAGAATGGATAAACCAGCTGCTGAATGGATCAATCAACTGCCTAATCATTTCTTTCATTTTTATTTCACTGCCTCTGTTTTTCTTCCTGCTTTCCCAGAGTTTATTGGCAAATCGTGACTGTAGAGCAGCCAGACTCACAATTACATTAGCATCTAAATTTTTTAATCATTTAAAACATAAAACGTCTGGATATAGTTGGGAAGATGCCTCATACAGGTCAGACATCCATGTGTGGTTGGCTTTTCTAGCATCTCTGTGTGCATACGTTGATGATTCTACAGTAAAGAGACTCACCCAGCTCTCTCTCTGTCTCGCACACGCACGCACACACATTTGTGTATCACTGTCATCAACCATTATACATCAAATTAGATCAAACAAGGGATTGCGTCCATTTCAGTGCAGTTGAGCTCATTAAAGTGACACCAGAGAACTGAGCTCTTGTGTAATAAAGGCCTGTAGCGTGTACATACACACACGCCTTGTCGAGTGTACATACATGCCTTGTAGCATCACACAACAGTAACTCCTCAGGAGCTGCTCGAGGAACATAACCAAGAGCCCAAAGTGTTAACTTGGCCTGCAAACTCCCCAGATCCCGATCTGATCGAACATTCTTAGGAACCAAAGATCAGGTTTTGTGTTCATGAATTACAGATCAGACTGTTTTTAGCAGCAAAATGGCCCTAACACCATACAACTGGTGGTTTCCGTGTTTTGGCCTATCATCTATTAACATGGGCTGCACGGTAGATCAGTGGTTAGTACTGTCACCTTGCAGCTAGAAGATCCCCGGTTCTCCTCCCGGCCTTCCTGAGATCTTCCTGCATGGAGTTTCCATGTTCTCCTGTACATGTGTGGGTTTCCTCCAGGTTCTCCAGCTTCCTCCCACAGTCCAGAAACATGCTGAGGTTAACTGGTGATTCTAAACTGTCTGTAGGTGTGAATGTGAGTGTGATTGTTTGTCTCTATGTGTAGCCCTGTGATAGACTGTTACCTGTCCAGGTGTCCCCTGCCTTCACCCTCATTCGGCTCGGAAAGACTCCACCCCCCATGACCCTGATGAGGACTAAGCGGTGGATGGATGGATGGATGGATGGATGGATGGATGGATGGATGGATGGATGGATGGATGGATGGATGGATGGATTTATAGATGGATCTTTAACCATCAGCTCAGAACCAACTACTGAAGTAAACTACTGCATTTCTTTCTTTTACTTCTTCTTTACACTCTTTCTATGTTGGAATTTGTTAGACATGGCATTCTTTCCATCTCTCTCTCCTCCACATCAGTCATCCAGCTCTCTCTTCTCCATCATATCTCTCCTCTTCTTCTCTCACTTTCATCCTTTATTGCATTCCTTTGGCTGCATCAAAGGTCTGTTTAGTAATATTTCATAGAGAAACTAATATGCATAGCCCACGCACTTTCTCCCTGTCTGGATGCATGCATAAATAATCACGTCCACGCTTGATGCTCCTCTTTCACACAATCTGGCAGCGAATGGACGCTGAGAGTGTGTGTGAGAGTGTGTTGTCTCTGACCCTGACCGTGTGTGTCAGCTTTTTAACCTTCATAAAGAAACACGCTGGATGCAATTGGTTTTACCCTGCACTGTAAACAGCATTTCTCTGCTGAGGTTCTTCAAGTATTTATTATTCTGGGTTTAGTGAGCACTAGAATAATCAAAAGAAGAAGACTGTTCTTTAAACAGTGCCAGATTATCTCATTGGCATTATATGCCAAATGTAGACATCCAATAAATTCACCAAAGAACAGAAAAGTAATAAATGCTGTATACATATATATATATATATATATATATATATATATATTATATATATATATATATATATATATATATATATATATATATATATATTATGGCATGCCGTTTAGGAATTTCTTTTGTCTCACCTGCTTGATCTTTTATTTTGAAGTGTAAGTTTAAAAGATAAGATTAGATAAGGCTTTTCTTTTTTCTTGTGCTAGAAGCTGCTCAGAAAAAAAGAAATTGACATAAGAAAAGTAGTGCTTAAAAGTAGACAATCAATAAGATATAAGTATTACTGAAATAAAGCAAATAATCTAAATTAAGGCTAGCATAGAACAGTAAAAAGGTAAAATGTAGTATCATATCAGCGGCTAATTAAACAAACAGTGTTTTGGTTCCATTTAAATCCAACACAGAGACACGGCCTGGTGACAGAATCAGTTAGATGACATATATCAATTAGTTATTTTTCGTCACCTTTCAGTGGTACAACAGTAGCCCCCGGCCACAAAATAAATGACTTCATGGATGAGGAGAAAAGGGCTATAAATGAATCATATAACATCAATCATGATTTATACTTGTGTACCAAACAGTAAATCTGTCTAATGCGGTCCTTTTTGATCTACTCTGACACCTAACTGGGTCATTAAACACTTAAAACTTTCATTTGTGTTCTTTAATTTTTTGTTTCTGTGCCCCGCATACTTGGAAAAAGCTTCACCAAAACTTTAAGTCAACCTTCTTAATACCACTAAGTCAATCCCAAGCTTTAATTGCTGCTCATATTGATCAGAAACAACATTGCTTCAGAATTATTCTTATCCTCTGTTTTATTGTTTCATTTATTTGTCTCATTGTTAATTTATGCACTTTTTAGCAATGCAAAATGTTGTTTTTATCCAATATAGCCTGCATTCCTTTGAAAATGAGGGTTGTTTGGCAGTGTATCCTCAGAGCTTTGGAATGAATGAATGAATGTTTTTTTTGTGTGTGTATGTCTGGATGTCCTTAACACAACACACCCAAAATGCATGCAGAAAACCTCGATAAAGGAATAAATTTAATTACAGCCAGAAAGGTGTACAATATAGGTCACTCCAATTAGAAAACAGTAAATATTGCAGATGTTTCCACATTCCATCAATGGCAGCAGAATTAACACTATGCAGAGGAGTGAAATCAATAAATAAATGAATAAATATATAATGTTATACCGAGTTAATTTCTATATTATTTTTAATATTTACATTGAAAACGGAAACAAAAATCCACTATTTATGCAGCTATAGAAGGGTTCAAACCCATGATTCAGCTGGCTCAGATTAGCAAGTCGTTGCTGAGAAATGCATTCTGTGCATTAAAAACACCAACAAGTGATAAGAAAAAATGCTGGCGAGGACAGAAACCAAGGTGGTGTTATTAAGATCCAAGGAGCTCCAAACATAAAATTAGGAAATAAAAATGTAGACATTCAATAAATTCACCAAAGAACAGAAAAGTAATAAATGCCACTATAAATGCTGCAGAATGCTGTGAAAATGATGTTTGTGGAGATCAGCGATGGCTCATGCTGCAGTGTAGCAATCATACGTCCTCTTTTCTTTAAAGTCCATCCAAAGCAGTTTGAATAAGGAACGGTGTGACCCTCTCGTAGCATGCCTCCACTCCACTTCCACAGATTAGTGGGTGTGAAGTGAAGCCCAGGGGCTGCTTGGCCTCAGTGATGAAAGGGCATGTTGTGCGCTCAGATAAGCTCAATAATTCACCAGTTTCTTAAGTTCTGGAGGAACTAGCTGCAGTGTAGGAACGTCTACCTGCACAGGCACGCATAGACACAGTTTGCACAATGACTGACTGCAGTATCTTCATCCTTCACAGATATTAAGAGATGGGAAACTGTAAATACCTTTCAGAAATGAAATGGTAGAAAGACAGAAAGGTGTAATTTAAGGAGAGTATTACAGTGTATGAATGGTTTAGGGATTAGTTTGTCAATTACTATGAACATCTGGTTAAAGTTTAGGTTTCGTCTTACAGAAAGCTGCTGTACTTTTGTATCTGCCTATTCTTTTACAGTGAGCATATCTTCATATTTTAAGACATTTTATCCATCTGATAACATTTCAGTGGTGGTTTGTAACCTTCACATAAATTCCTGTGGTAGTTCTGTATTTAAACTGTCCTGACATCCCTAACTACCCCTGCAGATTGGTGGAAAGTACATACTCTTTAGTACTTAAGTACACTTCTGAGGGAGTTGTGCTTTACTTGAGTATTTTAATACAATGTTATTTTATAATTCTGACTAAACTGCACTTACCTGACAGCTGCAGTTATTAGTTGCTTTGCAGATAATCAGAGTACTTTATTGAGCCTTAAAGGGAAATTGGTTACACTAGGGTTGGTCCCATTCAAAGTCTTAGAAATTTAAGCAGTAAAAAAAAAAAAAAGATAAACATAAGTAAAAAAACATGTCATAAAAATGTTTGGAAATATAAACATAAGGAGAAAATATAAGCATAAACTATAAACATGCACAGGTTACTGACAAAAAAATAAAAATATATGGTGTAATAAATAATACCAGAGTTGGAATTGACAGAAATGCATGTGTGGTAATGGTTAAAATTTTAGCTTATAGTGAACTTATAGAAAAAAAACATACCTTGTGGTAAAGGAAATGACACTGTACACAATAAATAGCTACAATATTAAAATCTATGTCCTCTATGTTATCAATCTGGAAATTTATTTTGATCTAAAAAAAAAACCCTCAATTCTAGTATTCATATTTTTACTTAAGAAATACAAATATTTCTCCAACCATTAGGGATGATGTCACAAATAATCATCTTATATTATAGGAGGACATAAATATGATCACATCCACCTGTATTGAAATTTAAAAGGCAGTTTATTTATTTAATTTTTTATTTTTATTTGGGATGGACAGTCCTGCTAGTGAGAATTTTGATTTTCACAATTCATGAAGCTGTTTTCAGTCTCTCCATCTTCAGTATAACGCTGCAGTAGAAACTGTCAGAACTGCAGCTTTTAGTGCTTCTTTGTAATACTCGCTCTACATAACTACAATCACACTGAAAACTGTGTCTCCCTCCAAGTTTACAACAAAGTCAGCATATGTATGTCAAAGTTCCCACACATCAGCCTCCCTTCTATTCAAATGATCTGACTCTGGTCCCACATGTCACTCTTTCAAATAACTCAGTAAATCGAGGTGACAGTGAAGCTGTATGACTATCAGATATGTGATATTTGAAGGTTGGTGAGGCTGCAAACACAAATGAGCCTCACAGACCCTGATCTGGATTCTGAAGCAATTGTTGGGATCTTTTTTTTCCCATGAAAGATTCATTCAGGCAAATTACCTTAATGTATCAGACCCAGATTGAGTCCTGTTGCATAACTACAATTTATTTACCTCTCCCCAATTTCTGCAGCTGATAGAGGGAGCTGAAAGGGATTATGCAACACATTCACACACAAACACAAACTTCACACAGATACGAAATGCAAAATTACAAGGTCCCCCACCAACAAACACATGCAGAAAGAGATTAAGAGCAAAAACCCGCAAAACATCAGAGAATGTCTGCGGGTTAGCAAGCCAGTTTTAGATGACCGTGCAGTACAATTACTTTTTGTGAATAATTGAATCCTCAGAAGTTAAGAGGCGGCGTCAAAGGGTTTGCTTTGTTGTTCCTTGAAGAAGAGTCAGAGAAGAGAAGGGGAGAGGGAGAGAATGAGTCATGGTGACTTTGGGGGGTGGAGGGGCTTTAGATGCCTGTCGGAGTTAAAGCAGCTCTTTGTAGATAATGAAAAAGAAATAATGGAATACAGAGATCCACCGTTTGCTTCGCTGTTACATAACACACACATGCAAGCTCCATAAAAAAAAACACATCCCTCATGTACACATATTAATTGTCACAGGAACACACACAGCAGCTACAGAAAGTCAGTCAAGATTGTGACAAAACATTGCTTTTAGTTACTGTTCCCTTGTTTTGCTGAGATCTTAAGTGACATGAACAGGAAGAGGGGAAGCATCGAACTAAGATTAAAATGTGATCAGATTTCAGTGAAAGAAGTGTCTTTTCCCATTTGCTGCTTTTTACTGCCAAAACTGTCCAGTGAAGCCGAACGAATGATGGTTTAAATTCAGTGCTGAACTGTATTCTGGGTAATGTCTCTGTCCTTGGGTGCTGAAAATCAACTGGTAATCTCATTGTAACTTTTAATGTCTCCGTTCACAGAGCTGGAAACAGCTGCTGTCCCCTCGAACATCCTCAGACCTTCTCTGTTCTCTTCCCCTTCCCTTCATCCTTCTGCCATCTGTTCACTTCCCTCCTGTCACTCCTCCCATTTACCTTCCACCAACTTCCAATCACTCAGTGCTGTTTCTCTGACATATCATTAGCTGTGTTTACATAGACTGCAGTAGTTTGGCTGTTATGCTGAGTGGCATGGCCAGTTTCCCACTTGCACAACTTATTTTAAGCAAATCAATACCTTCATATTAACAGTGGATCACATAACTCTGTGCAATGTGACAGATTACTCTGCAGAGTTTTATTATTGGTCTTAGGTCCTACAGCTTTACTATCTGGGTGTCAGCTACTCTTATTCTCCATATTTTCAGCTGCTTTTTAAGGGAAAAACACATCAAATCTAAAAATAGTGAACACAGTGGAGCATTTACCTGCAGATATTTCCCTCAGGAGTTGGTAAAGGGGCTGAACGGAGAGAAAGTACCATCAACAAGTGCCCTGAAACATGACTCCACATCAATGTTAATGTTGTTCCATGTCTGGGAAATATGTAAATCGGCTCCCATTTGTTAACATGTAATCATTTCAGCTTTACAGGCTCATGAACAACAGTGGAATCACTGCACATCTAGTACTCAACCTTGTGCACCATGTTTCTTCTCTGCTGTACTGCTGTGATTGTTATCATGCAAATGCAGCAAAAACATGGTGTTTAGTGTTAATAAGAACTTATTTAGACTACAGGATGTGCATAGCTAACGTAGCCTTAAAGAAGTTGTCTGAGGCGTTTATAGAATAGGGTAAAAGATAAACTTTACTGATCCCTTTTAAAATGCTCTCAAATAAGAAACATTAAAATATCTTCATCTGCGTGTTGGTGTGACTGTTATTATTAAATGTTGCCCCCCTGTGTTTCTAATTCATGGTGTTGTGATCAGGTTAAAAGTGTAAAAATGCTTTACATGTGTAGCAGAAATTTTGTTTTCCAGAGGTAAAAACAGATTCCAGCTGCATGTTGGCTGTTATTTAATGACTTCATGGTCTCTCAGTAGATGCTACTTCCCTCTTATTCCATTTATTACTCTGTTTGTCTGACTTTAATATGCTTGTACCAAATATCTCCGATGGGAGTGTTTTTTTAAGTAAGACGCCCCGTCCATCAACAAGTTTATTAGCAGTCCAGTTTCTGTGTAGATGTATAACAGTCCGCTGCATTATGTAAAGTTCAATGTGTTCAATGTGTGGGCAAAAGGCAGAAAATAATGTTGTCATCCTGGGATAAGCTCTTGTTTACCCTGCAAATAGAAAGTGAAGGAGGGAGGGATGATGAGGAATCAGTGGACTAAAATGACCCAGACACACCAACAGTGAAGCTAAATAACAGAGTGTAAATAAAAGAGAATTAGTTGGGTGCACCCCGTCTTTCTAGCTGTTTCATCAGTCTCTCTTCATCTGCCTGTTATTACAAAGTTAAAAGTTCTAGAAGCCATTAAAGGCAATCCACAGGTCATAAGGGCAGAATGTCTGCATGTTTAATGCAGTAATAGAAACAATTTTCACACAAAATGATTTTTCTCCACAAATAAATCTGACGAATATGAAAATGTTTCTAGTTGGACAAAGAACTCGTAAGAATGAAATTCAAAAGAACATCATACTTATCTGCTGTGGTAAAAGTAAAGATGGAGAAATAAAGGTGGATAAGTGCTCCCTATACATTTGTTTCATGGATTTATTACAGCAGACGGTCTAATTACACTCAAAGACAACAAAAGCTTATTAGACAAGAAGAGCTACAGAGTGAAAAAGGAGGTTAGAAGAAGAGTTACAGATGCAGGAAGAAACATATGAGAAGAAATGTAAATGACTGAGAGGAGATTAAAAGGAGGAAGGAAGAGAGGACAGACAGGAAGTTTGGTGGAGGAGCATCTGCTGTGGATATTGTTGTTTGCGTGATTTAGACTCCACAACACCTCAAACAAATGTGTGCGTGTAGTTTTTATAGAACACTGAGACAGACAGAGATGTTACTGAAGGCCCATATGTCGCACACATGCCACTGACTGAGAGCTTTAACATGCAAAGAGCAGTTATCTAACATGTTCCTCGTTAAGTTTGCCTTTCACTTTCTATAAAGTGCCAGCTGTGCTTGAAAAATAAATCATTAATCTTGTCAAGTTCCCAGTGCTTGGTTTTTAATTAATGAGGTATCTGTTTAAGAATCCAAATCCTGCCTTATATTATCTGAAAAAACATCTTGTTGGCTGAAACTTAGCGCCATTTTGAAACATGAAAGTGTCTGTTGGGCCTGACAGTTGTAAAACAGTGTTGAAACTAAGCCACTTAAAGTGTAAAACAGCACAAAAAAAAAAATGTATTTTAAAAAACGTGTTGTGTTCGAATCTTGGTCCAGAGTCCTTCTGCATGGAGTTACCTGTCCTGGTGAACCTGTGATAGACTGTTACCTTGATGCCTGCCTTGTGGACAAACATAAAGTGAAACAATATGAATATTGACATTGATGAGAGATTTTGATGTGTGGATCTATAATCTATCATAAATGTCATCCATCTCTGTGCATCCATCTGCCAACAATGATTTTCTATCCACAATAGATAAATGGTTCAATGAGGGGTAAATGACAGACAGATATCACTGATGGATCCACAGACAGTATCAACATCTGGACATTGTTTTATATGAATATAAAATACTGACTTTTCTAGCTGGTTTTACAATGATCCTGTGTTTCTGATATAATCAACCCCTGCCCAAGAAATAGACCAACATACAACCACCTCCTACTTACCACAGATTGTTGTTTCCACACATTTTTGTACGGATTAACCAAACCAGGTGTATACAGTATGTAGTCATTTGTGAGCTTTTCATGAGTTGGTAGGTTGATTTTATTTCTTTGGACAGAGACAAACTCGCTGTTTTCATGTTTTTATGTCAAGTTAAGTAAGCAGGGTGCTAACTGTAGCATCTTTATCTCTGGCCTGGTTCTGATCATCTTCATCACAGTGAGCTGGTTCAAATGCTAAGTAGAAAACCCTGGGTGTCCAGAGGTTAGAGAAGTGGATTACCAATCAGGTCAGTGGTTTGGGACAAAATTCAAGCACCTCCACCTTTGGATTGATTTTAAAAAATAAAAAACAACTTAACCCGAGCTGATCTAACATTTATTCAGAACACTAAACATACACATAATAAAGCAGGTTGTGCATGTGAGAGGTTGAGCTTTTATTCTCTTTGCTTGGTCCATAAGACACTTTGCAGTGAGTGACTTTAGAGGTGAGCTGTAACCTGTGAAACCAATCAGAAGTTAGAAGTGGTGCTGGTGTTTCTGGGCTATTTTTCCACTTCTGCCTATAGCTACTATAAAATATACTATATTCTACCACCAGCCTTCATCTTTATGTGCATAACTTTAAGCAAGAAAAAAATCTAATTCAATAAATCAGAATTGCTTCAAATTTCAGATAACTGAGACTGCATGCAGCGAAAGAAGACACATGTATGAATTAGTAGCTTCTGCTCCAATAATCTAACATGCAAACCAGTAACCCCACACAGCTGGTGTGTTTCTGCAGGAGCATGTATTCTTCCTCAGTAAAGGCTCTCCATAGCAGCATCAAAACACTATTTTCCAACATGTGTCATGGAGTAAACTTCATGGCCCGCTCTGACCCACTCCTCTCTCAGTCCTTGCTGTTTTTCCTTCCCGTTGCTTCTTTCATACTCTTACATGAAGTGATGTGACATAAACGCCACTAACCCTAACCCTCACCCACTGAGCCCTACAGGACCATGAGTGCATTCATTTCAAACTCATAGGCCTGCTGACTTTATGCACTGTAAGGGAATTAAATGGACTCCACTAATCTTTCTTAATGAACTCAAACGTGTATGTTAGGTCATTTCGAGTTGATTCAAGTTCAAATGACTGTTTTGTTTTTTTTTCTGTTTTCAGACCATTTCAGATCTCATAAACTTGAGTGAGTTCAACAACAACACAAAATATTTAATCAGAAATGCATCTGGCAGCGGTGGAGGATCTAAAACTCTTCACTGTGCTGCATGCATTAAACAACACAGGACTCTCCCAACTCGTTACGTCGCTTCTTTCCTTTCTTCCTCTCTCCATTCCTCTGCCTCTTGCTGTGTGTGTGACAGTAGTCATGTCAGAGGAAGGCCGGCTGAAGCCCTTGCAGCAGTCAGCCTCTTTGATGTTGAGCCCTGCTGAATTAGGCCATCACCCAGCGGTGCTCTGCTGCCTGCCTGGCTGCTCACACACACACACACACACACACACACACAGCCATGCAGACTCGACAATACTTTAAATAAGAAGCACTTAAACATGTTTCTGTCCCTGCATCCACACTGTGAACCACATTCATGTACTGTAAGTCCTCGTTTTCTTCTCTACACTTCTCTTTAATAAACATAAATTTGAATTCTTATGAGTGCTGCTCCTCTGAGGCCTCCATCCTATAGTACATCAAAAACATGCACACACTCGTGAACACACATGCAGGGAAAATGTAGGATTTTCAGAGAGAATTTATTCAAGAATACAGAATACAGGACAGAATTTATTCCTTTTCACCCTCCCTCTATCATGCTTTCTCACACTTTTCTATGTGGTGAATGTTACCAAAGTGACTGAGACGGGAAGGCTCCCGAGTTACGCCTAAAAACAAGCTGGGGACCTGACATTTCAAAAATAACGAACAAAATGGAAATGTATACCAGAAATACATCTTGTTTGAGAAAATATGAGACAATTGGGAAGTTTTAACTCTGATGTCCTAAAACATATGCAGTAAAAACATTTCACACCCCTTAGTGAGGTTATTATGTTCAATATGTGGCTGTATTTAAAATGTAATATGAAGAGTGTCGCTTGTAAGAACAGAGTCACAGTGACTCTATAATTAAAATTTGCCTCTGTAGCTCCTCTCAGCTCTAGAGAGCTCTCATCCCATTGTTTTGTTTTCCAACCCACTAGTTTGCTGTTTTGGTGTTAGTTTTTAGTAAAAAAAAAAAAAAAATCACTACAAACCCACTGTCTGCAGTACAGAACTGGCCACTGAACACAATAAAACATTTAGCTGCTAAAGAAAGGCAGATATTTGTCCCAGAGATTGTACCAGAGCTGAAACCACAGTGAATACTGGATTTACATTCATCTAGTGGACAGAAAACAACTTCAAATGAATGCTAATGTTGCTTCATACCTGCTTGATGTGTAAATAAGCCACTTTAACAACACTTTATATATATATATTACTGTTGTTTTTACTGCTAATTTTGCTGCTTAAAATGGGGGGAAAAAAACAATGAGCCCAGCATTAATCAAGCTAAACAATTCCAGTTGAAGTGCCAAGGTTTGTTTACTAAACTAACCCATAAGATTAGCCCTGAAGTACATCTTCTTTTGCATAAAGTAGACGAGACCTCAACTTTATGCAAATGCAGTGCATGGCGTTTCACACAGACAATGACTAGAAACCAGTAGATAGACATACCAGTAGAAGGATCATGTTTCCCTTTATTTTTGAGCGTTAGCACCACTCCTGAAGCAGCTGCTATTTCAGTGCTGTGGTGTCTGGTGCGTTGTGAGGTGGGATGACTTCTGGTTCTGGTGCATCTCAAAGATGTTCTATCAGACTGCAATCTTGGGAGTTTAGACGTCAACACTTTTGAGTACTTTGTTGTGTTTCTCGAGCCATTTCTGTGCAATTTTTGTCATGGAGCAGGGCGCATGGTGCTTGTTTAGAAGGCTGCTGTCTCAGAGTTTTGTCAAAGTAACATCCATTTAAATGACAAAACACCAAGATTTCCCTTTAAAACATTGCATTGCTATGAGATTATCAGTGTTATTTCATGAAACCTGTCTCTGGTTTTATTGTTGTAGCTGATTTCTGTATTGTTTTGCATTTAAGAGACATATATTGATGTCAATTGTCCATAATAGAAGTTAGTAGGGTTCTTTTCTTCAGACATATTAGGTAAACAACATTTCTTCTCAGCTCATATAACCTCCTTCAACACTAAGGTACAAACTGCTTTTGTCTCCAACTAGACCAATAGTTTCTTGAAGTCAAAGGTTTAACTATATATACACCGATGAATGCCATTGCTTGCATGTACTGCTGCTCTGTTGGCGTCAGGTCTCCAGACATCAGTAAACCTTACTGACAACCTAAATCCTCTGAGTCTCCAGTATGTCTCTCTGTCTGCCTCCCTATCCTCTCCCAACCTCGCTGAACTTCCACAGCAATCGCTGCAAATCATGTTCATGTCGCTAATGACTTATGAGCTAAACTACAGTTACCAGCACATAAACTACAGCATGTCTTCCATGTCCCATCAGCCCTGGTCCATCCTGTGCCATGAATGCTTTTAGGCTTCTACAAACATGTGAAGCAGAAAAAGGACAAAGCTGGTGTGCACACTGCTACATGTTACGCTGTAATAACATAACAAAAACCTCTTAAACTCTCTCTGTTCTCTCTGTCATTCTCTCTCTCTGCTGGTTGGGAACAGCCCTGTGGTCAAACTGGAGACCAGCCAGGGATCTTTCCATCAATTAGCTGATATTTTTTCCCTGTCTATCTCTGCCTTTAACTCTCTCTGCCTTTCTAGTTCTTCACGCCATTCCTCCCTCTCATTATTTCCACTGTTGTTGGCTCACCAGAGGAACATGGCATCTGAATGTAGGACACTTCAAGAGAAAAAGCTATTTCTTCTCAATGTTAAGCAATCGCTCCTGAAAACCTAACACTTATCAGAGGGGCAATTTTTAGTTAGCTTTGCTTTTTGTGCTTTTTGGTGGATTTATGGCTGTGCACCTTTAAGTTTCTATTTTTGATGGATGAATGAGGAGAGCAGATGGTTCTCATCAGACGACAACACATTTTACCCTCACAAACTTACAACACAGTCGGCCTCCCTGCGCCACACACAGTGTGTCATTACTGCATATCAATTACACGGGGAAGTGAAGATCTAGTTCTAATTCAATCAGTCAGCGCTGGTGTCACATTCCTCGCTCTCTGCCTTCGTCTCTCCCATTTCCCCCCTCACTTGATTCTCACTGAGGCGTTTCAGTTGTCGTGGGCGCTGGTGTCACGTTTGTGTGCTTGTTTTCGATGGTGTGTGACAGTGTGTGTCTACTTCATCCTCTGTGGTAAACGCTTCAGTTTTTATACTTCTGGAGACAAAAGTG
This sequence comes from Amphiprion clarkii, assembly GCA_027123335.1. NCBI lineage: Eukaryota > Metazoa > Chordata > Actinopteri > Pomacentridae > Amphiprion > Amphiprion clarkii. The sequence goes on from CM049583.1 coordinate 32,988,765, forward strand.
AAGCCATCATGGCCTCACCTTGTTTTTCTGAGGATTGAAAATGGCGTGTGGATACCAGCTAGCTGGAGAAATTATCGATTAATTGAGACTGAAGATTCAAGGGTTTTAATTTGATACATGCTCATGAAGTATGTGCTGTGAAATGCAAAGTGACTGTTTTCAAAGCTGTGAAATACCAATAAGACATTATAGAAAGGACAAATCTTAAAAAAACTATAGAAAATTTTGGAGAAAAAGTCAGTATGTCATAAATAAAGAGGTAGAGATCTTCAACCAAAGTGCAGAGTACATTGTGCAAGAAAATTAAGTAGCTGTCAACTGTTCATTTAATTGCAGTCTCTTCAATAACTGATTATAAAAAATCTGAATTCCTCAATCCCAGCTCCTTAAGTTTGAAGATTTTCTGGTTTCTTTACTCCTCTGTGATGATAAACTCATCATCTTTGGGTTGAGACTTTTGAGGACATCATCTTTGGCTTTGGAAAACACAATTTTCAACATTTTATAACTGGAACAACTGACGAATAAATTCAGAAAATAATGAATAGATTAACCTGCAATGGAAATATTTGTAAGTTGCAGCCTTGCAGGGGTTACTGTATCGTTCTTCAGTTTGTACTTTTAGTTAGTGAGGTAGCTAGTTACTTTAGTTTGCATGTTTATTTTTATTTCCTAATCACACATAATATTATACATTTAAACAGTAAAAACAATAAGAAAAAAATAACAGCATATTTGTTACGTAGGGAGTCCACAGGGTCGGGCAGAAACATTGCTTATATACTACTGTTCTAAAGTTTGGGATCATCCAGACAATTCCATGTTTTCCATGAAAACTCCCACTTTTATCCATGTGCTAACATAACTGCAGGGTTTTCTAATCATCAATGATCCTTTCAACACCATTAGCGAACACAATGTAGCATTAGAACACAGGAGTGATGGTTGCTGGAAATGTTCCTCTGTACCTCTATGGAGATATTCCATTAAAAATCAGCTGTTTCCAGCTAGAATAGTCATTTACCACATTAACTATGTCTACACTGGATTTATCATTCATTTAATGTTATCTGCGTTGGAAAAAACTACTTTTCTTTCGACAATATGGACATTTCTAAGTGACCCTAAACATTGGAACGGTAGTGTACATGCCCGGGCTACATTCTTATCCATTTAAACTATCCTACATAAAACTACCCTACAAAAATTTTCAAAATATATATCTAATGTACCTGCCAACCTAGTTTCACACCAAACTGTGCAACAGCTGCATTGATCTACAGAACAAATTGTATTATTTACACAATAAAGGCTACAAAACTTTACAAAGCTTAGATTTCTTTACGGGCATATTCTTGTGTCACCCTTGAATCAAAAAAATAACTTAGTGGTTGATGTTTTTATGACTGTATTTTAAACCTAACTAAGCAGTTTTGGTGCCTGAACTGAACCAGAAATTTGAACCATAAACTAAAGGAAACAAAGACTGAAAACTGTCTAAAGTAAAAATAATGCAAATAACCCCACAAAGGACTTGATCTACAGTCTCCTGAGTGAAGGCCTTGGCCAGTACCAGCATCAGAACTCCTAATTTCTAATTTAGACTTTGCTGTTCTTTTCATGTGCAAAGTGAAATGAACTCTGAAGTCACATGGTGTGGAAGCTGGGCAGTAGAAAATAAACTGAGGCTTCTTACAATTATACAGCCTTTATTGACAAAACTAATACATTTTTTACTGTTGACCGATGCGGCTTTTGTACATTTTGGTCTCAGAATGTATATCTGATCTCTGCAACTGTTCTGTATTTATATATTTTTTTAAAACCTGCACCATAGTAGAGAAATGTTAACATTAACCATCAGCACAATCTGATTTGATTGCAAAAATGATATCCAGATGTACGATGAATGACAATTCAGACAGAGTGGATTTTGCTTGGACGACAAACTCCTCCTTAATAAACATAAAGTACCACTAAATTTAGCTGAAATTTGAATAATAAATACCAGAAAAAAAGTACAGAAGGAGTGTGTGGTGTTGTTTGTTTTGTTTTTTTTGTCATTTCTTGTCTGTATTCAAACTGACAGCATCAGTCCTGAATTAAGGAGCGTTTGCATCTGTTCTGCACATGGAAAGGCTTAATGAATATATTTGCTATTTTAAGAGCAAAATTATGTAATGAGGGCTGATAGATATGCAAAAGCCTACAGTTAATCTCAGCCTTGTTCACACTAATACAGATATTTTACAAAACAAACTATTTCCACTACGTTTGAGCATCTTGTCCTCCAGCAAAGAGCTTTTTAGGTCACTCACATGGAGCTTTTTCTCAAACACCTAAAGAGAAGTTTTTTTTTTCCAAGTCTGGTTTATTTGTGTCTGTGTGGACATGCACATTTTATTTATAGGTGGTTTGCACACATTGCAGGTTTCTGCCAGAGACAACAGCAGCAACAATGGCAGATATACAGCAGTTTGTTTTCTTTTGCATTTGGTTTTCACTAGCAGTTATCAGCTTCACTTGATGTTCCCACACCAAAGTCATGGAAAAAACCCTCTGCATCTGCTGAGGCCAGGATTACTTCATCCACACACTGCAAAAAAATAAAAATAAAACCAAAAAATAATAATTTTTTACACAATTTACAACTATTTTACAGATTTTGCCTGTTTTGTTAAATTAGAAATAATAACTACAAAAACTACAGAAGTAAATATTAATTTCTATGTTGACTGTAAAAAAAATTTTAAAAATCATGTTAATTGATGCTTTTATAACATTTGCTCATAAAATTACACTACTTTCCCTGTATTTAAGTCAGCATAAAGTATTTCTATTTTATAGATCTTCATCATTATTTCAAAGTAAAATGGTGTATACTAAAGATTGAACTTTTTAAACAGATTTTTGACAGATTTTCCTTTTTTTTATACTACATTACAGATATTATCTAATCACAGAAAAAGTATTCATTCTGTAACATGAATAGAAATGTTCACAATGTCCACATTAAAAATCTGTATTTTTACAAATATTGATTTGCTCCTTTACTGTTACCATAAAATTACAGTTGTTCTGTATTTAAGTCAGCTAAAACAGTATTATTTTACAGATATTTGCTGTTAATTTCACCTCTTTTTTTTTACAGTTTCTGATTCTTACATTATTCCACTATATTTCAATGCATTTTTAATGTCTTCCTTGTTAATGATTTTTTTCTGTTTTTATTTGTTCTTACCTACAGAAAGGATATCTGTCTAAAAAATAACATCTGTATTACTGTGTCCAAAGCCATTACAGGAATTCTCCACTAAAGAGCTCAACATCTTGCGTCAGATTCGAGAGTTGGTGTACAAACACAGTGTTTTAATGAAACATTTTTTAAAGTTGATGTCAGGAGATTCTCTGCTCCCAACCTGTGGATCAGAATCAAAGAAGTGAGAGACAACACCAGTTGTGCTTTGTACAAAGGGCACCCTGCTTCAGACAGCTCTGTAGCAGAGACGCGCTGAGCAGTTCCTTGTTCCTTTATTTAAGCAAGTTTAATATGGGAGTGGGGTGTGTGTGTGGGAGTGTCTGTGCAGTTGGTGCAGAGTGTGCTATTGTGTTACAACAGGTAGAGTGGGAATAAAATTCACTTCATGGGTGTATAACATAGTTCATGAATCAATTCTATGGCAGAGTATGGCAATGTACGCAAGCTTATATACAGTTTTCTTCTAACAGTTGATAACATAAATTCTCCGTCCTGTTAGAAGACGATGGGTTTACTTCTGCTCTTTCTTTATATTGTGTAATCTGGTAGCTCCCTCTTGAGAATATTCTTAAATCTGACATTCCCTTTGATTGATTTTTCAGATATTTGTTTGATTTTTTTCCTCTATCTGTGTCTCTGCTTCCCTTAGATCATAACCATTTGAACAACGCAGCTCTGTCTCCCCTGGGTCCAGCCATGGCCTTGTCTCACCCTCATAACAACCTGGGAATCAGCTTCAACAAGTACACCTCTCTGAAGGCTGTGGGTGAGGAGGATTACACAAACACACCTACACTGATTCCACGGATATATCCACTTTACACCTTCATGTTTGAATAATGGCTGTAAATACTGGTGTGGATGTAACAGGACAGACAGCCTAAAGGTCAGTGAGGCTTAAATGTCTGGATATGCGGTTAAAGCAAAGCAACCACCCATTAAAATAATGTATTTTTCATGAGTCTGCCTCTCATCCAGACATGTTCAACCATAATCTGTGTTTGAGTGCTGTGGCTGATTCCTGATTTTCATATTTCATTAGATCATAGCAGCCATGGTGTAAATATTATGACTAAATTAGACAGCCTGCCACTCTGATTTCAATAATCTCCCAAATATTTGTTTGTTCCAGCAATTTGAATATATTACAGGGGTTCAGTGTTTCCAAAAATCACTGCAGGTGTTTGTGTGCAAGAACAAAGTTGGCAAAAATATCTTCTTTATCCACCGTGATGCATGATAAAACAAGGCTGCAACAGTTATGGAAGAAGACATTTTTTATTTAGTTAGATTAAAAAAAAGCTGTTAGCAAAACAGCAACAGGAGACTTGACAACATCATGTAGCACAGCGCTGAGCCAGTGTAAACTTTTATTCAGTTCTCTGCAGAGAAATATTACAAACTTTATTGAAAAGCTGTCAGCTGTCAGCAGTGAGGTGTAGAGAAACACACAGGGTGTTGGCTTTATTCTGTCAAAAATAATCCATACAGTTACAATTACCCAGCAGAACCAAACAGAATCAACAAAGATGTTGAGCCGACATCTACCACTGTGTTCTTCACCAGAAGCGTCAAAACAAAGAAAGTCTAGTGAAGCTCATCTGGCCCAACAACTGAATATGGACTTTTAGTTGTTTTTCCTGTGCTTTAGTTGATCGTGAATAATTTCCACTGAAAACATGAACAATAAACACGGGGCACTTTTCATTATGCTACGCTTTACTTGATCATGGATCTTTCAATCTATGATCCATGGGGGTCGTTGAAATGCGAGTTTCACCGAGCCCGCGTATGCTAATGGTGGTCGTTAGCATGAGCCACTTCACATAAGTCATTCTGCTGAGTAGTTCTTTTGGGGAGTTTTGAAGGGACCTACTCGCATTTCAACGACCCCCTTTGTCACTCCCTGGCTCCCAGCGACCATTGGTGAGGAGCCAGGTGGGTCTTGGCAATGGTCGTCGGAATGCGAATAACACTGACCACACCTCACAGAGGTTATAAGCTGAGGCAACATCAACCACCACCAGAACTGAAGAAGCCTCTTGGATGAGAGGTGAAACGTCTTCAAGGAACCTTCTTAAAGTCCAGTTGGATTGATTTAAACAACCTTGGATAACCATGACCTGGATGAATGAGAAACTACACAGACAGTATTTTTACTATTTGCACTACCATTCAAAAGTAGGGTTAGGGTTAACTGCACAAGGATTTCCTAATCATCAATGAGCCTTTCAACAGTATCAGCTAACAAAGTGTAGCAACACCATGCTAACCCTAACTCTAACCCTTCATCAGGGCAGCCGACCAATCAGAGCAGATGGGTCTAACCCTAACTCTATCCCTTCTCTCTGTGGGACAGACAGGAGCTAAAATTAAAAGTTTCAGAAAGAAGGTGAGAGCAGGTGCTTCAGTAATGTTCAGTTGGACAAAAATAATGTTTCTTGAATGTTAAAGTGTGTAAGCATAAAACTACAAACCCACAAATGTAATTGTGGGACCTTTCAACAATTTATGTATCTGAATGAATCAAAGCTTCTTGTATGTGTTTAAGACTTCTAAAGGCCACAAAATTTTTTTTCTGTGTATGGATCAATGAAACATACTGTAAGGTTTTGAAAAGTTCTGAAATAATAAATTCTGTGGGCATTTGTACCCGTTGGGTTTGGCGGGTGATACATCTGTGCAGCACATCAGAAGTGATGGATGTCACTGACTGACACTATGGAACCAAAAGATTTCCTGTTTGGCAGCTTCCTCCGCCGTCGTGTCGCTTCCTTGCATCCCTCTTTCTTCTACATCCTTGCTTGGAGAAACTAAGACGCGAGGAAGAGACGGGACTGAGGAGACACATTAGCATAATGAAAGCACCCACAGTGTTACATGAACGCTGCATTAGTTTTATGAAACCGGGCAATTCCTGGATGGAACAAAGCAGACATTAGGACCATCGCTGCAACCATTACAAAAACACTGTGTGCTGCGTGATCGAGTTAGACCTTTATAATACTGACAGATATTGACAGCTCGCATTTTTGTACGTAGTAATCGTATTTCAGCTGCAGGAGGTAAAAGGATGATGGCATAAAACCAGTGCTGATGATGACATAACTTGTGCTGGAATGATAACTCCACTGGTTCACAACAGAAAAGCTCGGCACGCACACAGTGAATTAGGGTTTGCTGGATGCTGAGTGAAAGCAGCAGGCTGAAGCTGGAGGTCAGACCTCAAGGCTGCCCTGTGAAAACACACAAGCACACATAAATCCTCTTCTTCCTAATGCACAGGCACACTTAAGGGACAGAAGTGTAAACATGTATGGAAATATGGACACTGTGATCACTGCAGACAGATAAGGACACGCTGACAGAGATGAGGAATGACAGCTTGGCACATGAACATGTACTGTTCATTGACACAGTAGGCAGCAGAGACATGATTGCTGATCATAGCTGAAGAGCGTCTGACACAGAAACTACAGAGCCTGAGACATCTGAGGTTTGAAGGACAGAGAAATAATCTGTTGAGCAGCTATTGTAATAACGATGGCGGCAGAATCGGCAGAGTAATTTCTGGAACAGTGGTACCTTCTTTTAGACAAATGTTCATAAATCATCAGCTAACATCAGAAATAAGAATGACAAAGAGCAACTGAAGATCAGGATGGTTATGGTTTTATTTTTATTTTATATATAATCTTATACAGTCCTGTATAGATTTTGGCTGATGTGTGGGTTTGTATTTTGAAAATGTTTCCAAGAGAGGTTTAAAGGTTGAACATTTCATCAGCACAGCTAATGCTAACTGTTGCCCAATGGATATTAAAATTTTAAAGAATCTGATATATCAGAAACAACCCTGTATTCACGAAATTACATTTCTGTACGAGTAAACTGTATTCTGGGGAACTGCCAGATTACATGTGTTTCCAAAATTTCACAAATGGATTTTAAATCCATATATCTCTTCGTTTTATAGCCAACTATGGGGGCTAAACCCTAACCCTGGTAGACCAAGAAACAGAGGAAAAGCTTTAAAAAAGTAATCAAAAGGTTATATTTTAAGCCAAATGATAATATTTCCCTTAATCTAACCTCCTCAGAGTGACTCTTTGGCTCTTTTAAACCAGGCACCATTCCTCTAACATCATATATGAGAAAATATGGTCGTTTTAAGATACGTTTCTTTCACAGCGTATAGGAACATAATCTTGTGGTTGATCGGCTCTTTTAAGCACATCATTTTCCCAAGGTCAGTTTTGATTGGGTTTTACAGACAGATGCTTAGTTATGAGAGTTATTTTCTATATTTGTGTCCCATTTATTAAAGCTGTTCATTCAATAAAGAGCACCACTTTGTCCAATATCTGTAAGGTGCCCAGCAGCTGCATCATATCATTAACAACTGGGAGTCACAGCTGTATTCAGATGGAGAAAGTGGTGGCCTTGATTATCTGTGACCAGCCAATGTGGTCCTATAATATTGGACAGATATATCTGTTGGGTTTTAATACTGTCTCAGGCAACATTGCAGGGTGGTTGGAGAGTAATTGTTACATATTTAGTAGGAGCTCAGGTGGATGAAAACCAGGGAGAACTTGAGACGGCAGGTAGGTATGGAGAGGACGCCAAGGAACGGCTGTGATCGATTAACCCCGAGTCAAGGAGACAGTGAAGAACCCAGGTGAGACCAGGCAGGAGCAGGCAGGTCCGAAACTACGATGAAGGAAGACAAACAATGTTACGGGTATGAGAAATAGAGAACTTTAAACTATAGAGTGCGAGTAAACCAGTACAGGCTGTATTACGATCTGGTACTGAGAGGTGAGCAGCATCTAGTTATATGCTGAGAGTGAGGTCTGATTGGCAGCGTTTCCACCTGCTCCTGAACCAGCTGATCAGGGTGATGTGAAACACCTGGCGCAGCAATTACTCCAAGGAACACCTAAAAAGGAAAAAGAGAAGAGAGAGGGAGAGAGAGAGACAGCACTATCTAGATCTGGCAGTTGCCAGCCTGACAGTAATGCTGCTAATGCTAGTGTTCGCCTCCAAGTCCTGGTAAAAAAATATATATATATATATAAACTCTACAGTGGAGGAGGTAGTAGTCAGGAACAAGGCCTTGTTTAGTAGAAATCCTGTAAAAATATAATTTGTCATAGCATTGCTTTGGAAAAGGCCAAAAAAAGGTAGCACCTTCCAAACTATGAACATGTGGAGAAACCCAGAGCTCATGTTAACCAAACAGTCATTTAAGTGCTCCACTGAATTACAAAACTGATTTTACTATGAAACTAAATTTGTAGAAATGATAGCCATAACTTGTAGCCATCAAGTTTTCAGAAATAAACTAGAATTTGATGGAAGATTTGGAACAGAACAGAATGGATCTGCAGTTAGGACAGGAAGTAGGGGAAACTGAGGCCCGCAGAATATAGTGACTGAGGAGAAGAGGAGCAGGAAAGAGACAATCTCATGTCATTGTTCTGCTCAGTGACTGAGAAACAAAGGCCGATTGCAGCAGCAGCAAACCCCCAACCACTCAACAATGTGTGTCAGCCACATTTGACAGAAAAATACTTCAAAGTAACAAATCCCTCACACATTGAGGTGCAATATGCTCCTCTCTCGCCTGTATTGACTTCAGTCTCTGTTTGATGTCACACAGGAGCATCTCTGTGCTCTCCTGTTTGGTATCTGCTCTGTTGTTGTCTCAGACCCTCAGTACAGTTCTCTCTGCCGTCAGGGATGCTGATCCTCCGACATTTTGGGCACAGATGCTCTTATCGAGTTACAAAGCAATTTCCCTGCAGCTATTATTAAAGTTATTCTAATTCTAATGATGCACTAACAGCTAACAAAGAACGTGTGACCTCTGACACTGTAGTTTTGTCAATGTTTTCTCCAGCTGCAGACATTTTCTAGATCTTGTCAGAATTTATTATTTAACGTGCATGAAGAATTAAACTTGGATCTGTTTGCTTATTTTATTTTTATTTTTATTTTTTTAATATTTATACATATATATATATATATATATATATATATATATATATATATATATATATATATATATATATATATATATATATATATTTTTGGTGGAATGATTAAAATATTTAATCAAATTAATTACAGGCTTTGTAATTTATTAATCACAATTAATTGCAGTTTTGTCAAATAGCAATATTTGACACAATAAGTGAAGTTTTTCAATTCAAATAAAATTGTGGTTGACAGTTGAATCAATGAATAGACAAATACGTGTTTAGAATTTACAAACTTATTTAAAAAAAGGAAAATGGGACATATAGAAAAAAGTGATTTTGATGACTTAAAGCCTGAATTTAGTTGTTTCTTCCACTGTATGGCACATAAAATTAGCATAAGTAGTTCAAGGAGCTTCAGAAAGTTGAAAATCCAGAGATTCATTCTGTTTTCATATTTTCTGAGTCTGATAAATGGTGGAATTTTGATGGTTCTTTTTATAGGAATATAAATTTTTATGTAATTTTTTTATAAACAAAAAGTTTATAATTAAGTTATTAAAAGAGATATTTTTGTTGTTTAGGTTATTCCTCCTCCAAGGAGGCAGAGCCTCGACGGAGTAAAAACTTAAACCACAAAAATGTTTCATTTCTATTTATCTGCATTTTTCATCTGTCTGCTACATTCACAGATTACTGCAAATCTAAGTGCAATTATAGCGATTTTATTCAACATTTGAAGACTTTCTGTAAACTCAAGCACTGTCTAGAAAAGTGGTCTATTATGGGATGGCTACACCGTTAGCCGTTAGCATGACTCGTAGCTAACGTTAGCTCTGGTGCTAACAGCAACATGTTTTACACTGAGGTGATACCGTCGGCTTGAAGTGACGCAGTGATCAGAAAACTCTTTGTTGCACAATTTGCACACAACCAGGCTTTTATCCAAGCTGCCATCAGGAAGATTTTTAAAAGGAAACTTTCTGTCCAACAAGCTCAATCTGGTCTTCCTTCACTGTTCACCAGTGCCTGACTTCACTCAGTGCTTCCTGTGCTTCTTCTTCATGGCTACAAACAGATTTTAGGTTCATTACCGCCACCTACTGGGCTGGAGTGTTCATCAGAGTTAACAGAAATGAGGGAACTGAGGAGGGTGCAATAAATTGCGTTTTTATTTTTAACGCGTTATTTTCGCTGTAGTTAATTAATTTTAATTAATTAATTAATTAATTAATTAATTAATTAATTAATTAATTAATTAATTAATTAATTAATTAATTAATTAATTAATTAATTAATTAATTAATTAATTAATTAATTGATTGATTGATTGATTGATTGATTGATTGATTGATTGATTGATTGATTGATTGATTGATTGATTGATTGATTGATTAAAATTAACACGTTAAAGTCCCAGCCCTAATATGTAAATATTATACAAATGATAAGGAATTTTTTACAATGCATGAAATCACAATGTCTTTTTGTCTGTTATTTTCACCATTTATTCACTTTCTGAACATTACAGTATTCTACCATTGTAACTCATTTCTCTGGTCTCTTTTTGCCAGATTTTCACAATTTTTATTACCAGTGAGTTCACAGAACAATTGTTTATTCTTTAAAAATAATAAATAATAGAGCTCAACCAAAGTTAGTCTCCAGTAAGTGTCCGAAGAAAAACAGCAACACAAGACATAAGGTGGAGGGATTTTCTCAAAGGGTGCGAAAGTGTGTTTTCCAGAACTGTAGGACACCAGATTCTTTGCCAAGACTGCCTGAAGTCTCTAATTAAACATGAACAATCACTCAGCTCTGTTGGAGAGTGCCGACAAACCCCTGTCAGCTTCAGTAAATATGGAAGTTCTGCAGAATTTTTCTGGGGAAAAAAAGATTTTTACGGAGTACAATGTTTTGATTGTCACTTTTTTTTCCCCAGTTTCTCGCAGAATCAAGCATTTCTACTGTCTGGGAACTTGTATTAAAAAGACACAGCATGAGATGAAATTTGAGGTTTTTCTGTCATGTCGCTGCAATTTTCAGTCTGTACTTCAGGACACATAGCGGGTGAAAAAAAGATTTGGAGGTTTTTAAGATACACGAACTGGAGTGATCTCAAAATGTGGCTTTGAAGATGAATCTGTCTCTCTGGTTCAAAGTTAGCTTTTTTATGTCTTTCAATTCAGAATAGAATTCCTTTGCAGACAGTGATCAGTGGAGAACCTGTAGAGGAAAGGCACGGCAATGCTGTTCTTGAATCTTTTTTTCATTGCTGTTTTTATGAGCTGGAGATTTTCAGGTTTGAAGGAAAAATATGTTCTGCAAGTTTTCAGGGTGCGTGTTTTCTTGCATGCTGGGATGTTCTGCTGGAGGTGTTTTTCTTTTGTACCTTGATCATTTTCTACCTCCTAAAGTCAGCTGGACTTCTCAGTTGTCTTGTAATAAAAAATCCCAAAGTTTCCAAAACTATCACGTGTCGGTCTCAGTGACAGTGACAGGTAAAGGAAGGAGCATTTCGTGGAGCAAAGGATGGATGTTTAAATATTTCCTTTCATATAAGGCATCACAAAGCTGCAGAAGAGCAGTTAAACACAAATGGAAAATGTGCAAAAAAGAGAAACAGGCCTCTATCTAGAAACTAGAAAGGATCAAAGGACGGACATCAATAGATGTTCTGCATTTAATCTAGCAAATATAATTGGCGGGGTCACTGTGAAACCATATTGGAAAATCCAAAAATGATTGTTTAATTATAACTGGGGGGTGTAAAATGCCTCTGCTTAGACATATTTAAAATATAAAATAACGAGAGTGTAAAAAGACAGTGCCAGGGGCTGTAATATTAAATATGGATTGCATACCAAAGACATTCTGACCATATATGTAGATACATATGCCTTTATCACAATGGCAGCGTATTAATGAGCACTTTACAGAGCCAGAATAAGTGAGCAAACATAATGAAATGGCATTAAAAATAGACCAAACAGAATACAGTATGTTGTCAGTCTCTGAAATCCTTTGCAGGCTCCAGCTTATGCAGTTATAATGCAATGGTCCAGATTGGGCCCACGGGTCTTGCTTAAGGCTGACACTGGATAGTGAGCAAAAAGCTGATGTTGTTGAAGAGCATAAAATAAAAAGATACAGAGAATGAAAAAAACAAGAGACAGAACGAGAAAGAGAAGGAGCAGATGGAGAGTCTGTGAAATGGAGAGGATGGTGAGCCATCACAGAGGACCCTGCTGTCAGGTGCTCCTGTTGGCAACATGTGTGGAAACACTCAGATGAACAGCAACAGCAGTTGTTGTGAGAAGGAAGTGTGTTTAATTCATTGTTTCTGCACTGTCCCAGATTTTCCCCACTCTGTCCAGAGATTTGGGCCCATATTTTTGTCAAACTCTGCTGCTGCTGCCTCAACTGAAGTGTATTATTACACCAAGAATCATGAATACTGTGATTGCACCCAGTGAACGGACAAGTTACAGAAACAAAACAAATCAATGTGCAAACAAAATTCACAACATTTACGTAAAACACAGGATATTACAACTACAGCACAACATGGACTGCGTTCTGCCAAAACCATGTGATGCACGCACAAGCAGCTTATTCCCTTCTTAGCGAAGAATGTTTACTTTGCTACCTGACACATGCAGCACACATGTACATATGAACACAAATACACACTAATCATCAATTCAGTTCTATTCGATTTTATTTATATAGCACCAATTACAGGCCAAATTTCTCAAGACGCTTTATAGAACCCATATGAACCCCTAGAACAGCCCTAAGGCGACAGTGGCATGGAAAACACCCTTTAACAGGGAAGAAACTTGGAGCAGAACCCAGATCTTTATGTGGGGGACCCATCTGCTGCTGGAAGGAGGGTTGACAGAAGAGGTAGAGAGGTAGAGATAGAGGGGTAGACAGACAGACAGACAGACAGACAGACAGACAGACAGACAGACAGACAGACAGACAGACAGACAGACAGACAGACAGACAGACAGACAGACAGACAGACAGACAGACAGACAGACAGACAGACAGACAGACAGACAGACAGATAGATAGATAGATAGATAGATAGATAGATAGATAGATAGATAGATAGATAGATAGATAGATAGATAGATAGATAGATAGATAGATAGATAGATAGATAGATAGATAGATAGATACATTATTGTCTGTCCCAAATGGTGACAGAAATTCTTCTTTGACAGGCTCCAACAATAAAATACAACGCATAAAGACACACTGAAAACACAAGCTCACAAAGTAGATGTCTAAAAGAAGAGTTAAAAAGAAACAGCAGCCGATAAAAATAAATAAATATGGAGTGCTTAATGTCTTATTTTATTTTGTTCAGGGTAGTTATTGCAGTGGGAATAAAAGATTTTTTGTAGAAGTTTTTGCGGGCCACTGGGACTTTGTAACGTCTTCCTGATGGCAGTAACTGGAAGGAGTGATGAAGGGGGTGAGAGGGGTCCTCTGGGATCAGGGTGGCTTTCCTGATCACAGAGCAGTTAAACAGTTCAGAGATATGAGTTTGTGGTGAACCAATGATTTTGCTGGCCTGATTGACAATACGGGAGAGTTTTGTTTTGTGTTTAGTGGAGTGTACCAGGATGAAATGTTGAATGTGAGGATGGATTCATTGAGTGAGGTATAAACCAGGGTTAAAATGCTTCTGCTGACATTAAAAGTATTCAGTTTCCTCAGCAGGTGAAGGTGCTGCTGTGCTTTTTTGTAAACTGAATCAGCATTATTCCCAAACGACAAGCTGGTGATGATCTCTGTTCCCAGATATTTAAAAACTTCAACATGCTCCACAGAGTGACTCTGTATATTGAGGGGTACAAAAAGGGGTGTCGCAGATTTACCTCTGCACCCACAGCACAACTCCTTTGTTTTTGAGATGTTAGAGGTAGAGGTAGAGGTAGAGAGGGGAAGAGTAGAGGGGGAGGGATGGGAGAAGAGTGGGGTGGGGAACAAGGAACATACAACACAGCTGGATACATGTATGATCAGATAGATGATACATACAAAGTAGAAGCTAACATCGAAATTGATTCATAGTTTCCTGTTATGATGTACGGCTCTGACATAAATATACTACATATATAGCTGGTAGTAAAATTCAAACAGTAAGTAGATGACCAAATCAAGTATAGTGAGGGTGATGCAGAGTAGATTGATGGAAATGGGCAGCTGGAAGCAGTGGGCTGGAGGAAGGTCAGCAGCAGCATCCCACAGATGGAGATTAGGCCAGTTGGTGGGAGAACAACCACAGATCTGAAGCATCCAGCTCTGGGATCAGGGACACTCGGAGAAAGGACACAGGGACAAACAGAGTGAGTGTAATGCAGTAATGGTATATATATATTAAATATAATGGTAGATAGAGAAGGGCTCAGTGCATCCAGAGAGGTCCTCCAGCAGCCTAGACCTATAGCAGCAGAACTAGGGGACGTCCAAGAGGAAGACTCCAGCTGACCCCGTCAGGGTCCCCCAGTCAGTCCTAACTATAAGCTTTGTCAAAAAGGAAGGTTTTAAGCCTGGTCTTAAAAATAGAGAGGGTGTCCACCTCCAGAACCCAAACTGGGAGCTGGTTCCACAGGAGAGGAGCTGATAACTGAAGGCTCTGCCTCACATTCTACTTTTAGAGATTCTAGGAACAACAAGTAAGCCTGCAGTCTGAGAGCGAAGAGTTCTGCTGGGATAATATGGTACTATCAGGTCTTTAAGATATGATGGAGATTGGTTGTTGTTAAGAGCTTTATATGTCAGAAGAAGGATTTTGAATTCTATTCTACATTTCACAGGAAGCCAATGAAGAGAAACCAGTATAGGAGAAATATGATCTCTCTTGCTAACTCCTGTCAGTACTCTGGCTGCAGCATTTTGGATCAGCTGTAGATGTTTCAGAGAGCTTTTGGGACAACCTGATAATAAGGAATTACAGTACAGTCAAGCCTAGAAGTAACAAATGCATGGACTAGTTTTTCTGCATCACTCTGAGACAGGATGTTCCTGATTTTCACAATATTTGTCAGGTGGAGAAAAGGAAGTCCTACAGATTTGTTTTATGTGTGAGTTAAAGGACATGTCCTGGTCAAAGGTAACACCGAGGTTCGTCACAGTAGTACTGGAGGCCAATGTAATGCCATCCAGAGTAACTATATGCTTTGAAAGCAATTCTCTAAGATGTTTGGGGCCAAATACAATGACTTCAGTCTGGTCTGAATTTAGTAGTAGGAAATTCTAGGTCATCCAGGTCTTTATGTCCTTAAGACAATCTTGCAGTCTGGCTAGCTGATTAGTTTCATCTGGCTTCATAGATAAATACAATTGAGTGTCGTGAACATGTCTGTATCCTGCAAAACTGCTCTACTTTTCCCTCCACCAGTTTCCTTGTTACTTGTGGCTTCATTGCTTTCATAAGAAAACTTATCTGTCCCTCTCTGCTATCTTTTTCCAGAAGCCTGCATGACATATTGACTAAGGGGGATACTTGCTGTGCTTACAAAGAATTAACAAGAATGAAAGAGATGGTTTTGTTATTTGATAGTGCATTGAGAAAAGCAGGAGTGTGCTTAAATCCTTAGGCCAGCATGGAGAATTTTTCTGAGGGAGTGAATGATTTCCTGCAACTGTCTCCTTCCCCAACAGTTGCTGTTGAAGTGCCCTGGAGTTACACAATAGACCCACATATAAAGTGTTCAATAAGCAATTACAGGACTGTGATAGTGTTGGACAGTTTCCTGACGTGTGAATGGTAGAGTTCTCCTCTAGGTGTTTTTCTGGAAATGCAAACGTAAGAAAGTGTTCTCACTTATATTGGCTGGAATATATTATTAGAATTAACAGCTTCTGAGAGCGGAAAACCGGTCAGGCAAAATCTCCAACCTCACAAACAGTCAGCCATTGATGCTATTTTCTGGAAATGAAATTCAATTCGTCATCCATGCTCTGACCACACTATGGACATCCTATTTTAATGTTTGCTTTGTATTAACAGTAAGATCATACACACACAACTTACTGTTAGGGAACACATAGCAAACAATACAGCCTGATAACGTTATGTTATTGTATGGAGAAGACAGCTGTAAAAAGACACGAAACCCAGGAGAAAGACTGATCCATAGTAATGAAAGCAGAAACTGCGAAGTAGTAATAAAAACATATCAGACAGGTTTTTTTTCTCGGGCTCTTATTTCTCTCCAGGAAAAAAAGGACCAATAAACAGGGCCAAGCAAACAAGGTTGTTAGTATCTCCAGGGCAGAGAGTGGATGAGGGGTGGTGGGCAGTAGTGATGACCAAACAGCAGAGCCGAGTTCCACTCATGGAGCTCGCACTAATCTAACTCGACGTGCAGAACCCGCTCTATTTTTTCTCCTTACACATCACCCCTTTCACTCGACTCTCACTTATAGCACTTTTCTGTTATTTTGCTGGTTGTATTCTTGTTATTCGCCGGTGCTACTTGCATTTTGACTCTATGGTCAGTGTATAGATCGTTCAAAGTTCAAATAAACCATCTAATGGACACACATGCACACCCACCAGGACAGAATTTCTTTATCTGCTTACCTGAATAGGTTTGTTGATGTTCTGTGTATTTCTGTTTAACTTGAACCACAAGCAGTGACTTACCAAGTTCAGAATTTGTCTCTATATCTTTAATGCTGCTCAAATTTATCTAAAAGCTGATTAAATATGTAACTTAGAAATACTGCAAGTCTTGATTTTAAAAACTGTTTATAAGCTATAATTATAATCATAATAATTATAATTATTGAATAGAAGTTGAACCGGGAGAATGTTACTCCTGAAACTGGCTGCAGAGAAACTGCCAGAGAGAAAACTTCTTACTCCATGGCAGGTGGAACAACAGAAACAGTTCCAAGAAGTTCCAAGACTGCACAGATTAAAAGGAAAATTTGGTGACAATCCTGTTTAAAACAGTCATTTTGCGCAGCGATACACTGCTCCCAGCGCTCCTGCCACATTTTGAGCTCTGCCCTAGAGGTCCCATTCTGATCACTTGCTGGTGCAAATTTGTAACTTTACCTTGAACCTCAAACTTGTGCAGAGATTAAGTTGTTTTTTTTTCCAAAGTGAACTAACTTCCATGCCAAAGATCACGAGTAGTGATGTGTGGTGGGTTTACAGCTACGACCCAGAAATCAGTGGACTGAAATCTGACAGCAGAAGATGCATCAGGTTAGCAGCATGCTAGAAGACTGCTCGTCATTTTCTTTGACATTCTCAGGGTTGTGCTTCATTAATTCATCACCACAGAGTTCTGCTGTAATACCCTAAACTCTCTGAGGGAGAGCTTTCATTTTAAACACCCTCAAACTATTTTTGCCATTTCAGCACAATCAATGCAACTCAACCTAATCCCAGATTTGATTTCCTTAAAATGTTGCCTATTCCAAATGAAATGTAAATTAAAGGGTTGTTGTTTTGACACAGTGAAGCAGATGGTTCTTGTTGTGGCTCCCAGAAAATATTCCAAATGTGGTAAGAGCACTGGGAGCAGTGTATTGGTGCACAAGTAGACAGTCTCCAAGGGGATAGTGAACATATTTAAATCCGATCTGGTTTTTGCCTTTTATAAGTCTCAAAACTTTAAGGTCACAACCCGTACGGGTGTGTTCCAAAGTGATGCTTCTTTTACCTCACAATCTTTGGCAGCATCCAGACTCCAGCTGCAGAGGACAACCAGGCTTTATTTGGCATGTCATCAAATTACTCACAAAATATATTAGCTACCTCTGTTGTGGGGTTACGATGAAAATGGCGGGGAATTTTCATTCTCAAAAGAAGAAAAATTCTTACATTGTAGAGCCTGGTTGAACAAAGCACAGATGACTTCAGTAACTCAGAATGAGATAAATTTTGCTTTACCCAAGTTTTATTTTAGGCAGTGCTGAATCATTAAAAAGTCTGATGTGATACCAATCTTAGAACTGATTTAGATCATCCCTACTGTTCAGCACTATTACAGCATTATTGTATATTATAATGACCATATAATAACCATGTCTCTTGTGTCTTGCTGTCCCCCCCCCCACCGCCATTCGTCCAGACACAAGTGCAAGGGACTACTACAAGAGCTACCCGATGGTGGATTACACCCATCGCCAGTCTCCTCCCACTTTCCAACCAATCAACTTCCACCCCAAGGACAAACCCTTCCTCCCACCACCTGACATCCATGCACCACTGGCCATCACCATCAATGCCTCCCAGATCCCCAAGCCTAAGATCTCCAAGACCAACACCCACCCACTCACCTCCAGCTCAGCCTTCAAGGCATGGGACCCAAGTAAGAGCCACATCCAGCACCCGGTGGCCTCCCACATGGGCCTTGGGCAGCAGCATCACCCCATCCAGCAGCAGCAGCACCAGCCGCTGCACCAGCAGAACACCCGGCGCCAGGCCTACTCCAACAAGAGGCAGTTCAGCATTGAGACGCTGCCGGAGCTCTTCTCGCAGCCGCTGGGTTACGGCCACTCGCCGCACATGCACCCCAAGCACAAGGGACTGGCCACCAACAGCAAGACAGAGGTCACTGTGTGATAATGGGGACAAACAGCATGAATGGAAACAAAAAAAAACTAGCAGAGTTGAAGGGAAACACTGTGTTATCTTTCTTAGCCACAGCTACAATGGCGTGAGACGGCAAGTAAATATCGTATCTGGAATTTTTTTAACTGCATTTTCCTCATCATTGTTAACAATAATAATAATAATGTGAGTGATATTTGTGTATTTTTAAGACTGCTGGATCAAAATCAGCAGCCACAGATGAGCTGTGAAGGTGGTGGTTTGGAAGGTGTTGCCTGTGACTCTTTGAACCCAGCAGCTCTTCTAAATAATTGAGTGGCCTCTCAGTGTGTTGGCACAGCTCTCTCCTCCGTCTCCTCTCAACCCCCTGGCACCTCGATGACATTCTGCTGCTCTGTAGTGCCACTCCACCACGTTCAAATGTCCAAATCCCAACACAGAGATTCTATTTACCCCACCAACTAGCCCTACTCAGAGACTGTCAGAGAGGCTGGTAGGGGGAGTGTTTCCCCTAAGACTTTGGCTTCCCATCAGCGGAGACAATGCCATTGTGTTGTCAGCTCTCATTGCCCTGCAGCCCTCCAAAGAGTGAGATATCAGCCCGGCAATTCATACCAGAGACGAGGGCAGGGTAGTGTGGGAGGGATTCATCTCACTCCAAGGGCAAATAAGATGAGAAGGATCTGAACCATGTGCACACACACTACACACTTGTCAAAAATTACAGAAGGTTCCCAGTAGTGTCAGAGACCACGGGCAACCCCACCCCTCACCCCCCACTGAGACACACACAGATGCACACACTGCTCCACACACACCCGTCCAACAAAACTGGGCAGATGAATAAGCAAGCTCCCTTACTGTTAGTTGTTGCAGCTTGTTGGACTGCACATTTCAGTCATGGTCTCTTGCTGTCACTGTGGATGTTTTGGGGTTTTTTTGTCTCGAAAGGAAAATCCAGGATCTGTCACAACACCTGGCAAAATAGCTCCTGTATCCAGCGAGGTCATCACAAAGTCATTTCATTCTCTGTTTCATGGAGGAATGCTGTATGTTGGTGCAGACATTCAGAATCATATACATCCACTTTGCTATTTTTGGCTCCATACATTTGGGATGACTTGTTTTCATGAGCACACGCTAATCATTAGCATGATAGAGTGTTTGTGGATACAGGAAGAGACAGCAGTGATGCCTTAACTCAGTCTTAACTGACCTTAACTCAGTCTGGCTGTTTGATTCTTGTGTTTACTGCTGCAACGCCAACAAAATCTGAAAGGCTGACACCACTTGTTGGTGCACTGCAATTTACTTCACACCATCTTAATGAAGCACTCCAGCACTAAAAGTGAATGAAAGCAAGCACTTAAACAAAGAGCAATGTAATCCTTGCCTATCTGGATACCTCATCCAGACAGAGATAATACAGCAAGTGTTTTTGGTGGGACAGTGGTCAAATTTTAAATGTAGAAAATGGGCACAAAATAATGGTCATTTATCAAGACTTTCAAATATAGCAGAAGAAAGTGAAACGTAGTGCACACTCATTGCTCCATTCATTGCAGTTTTTGATTTCAGTGACATTTATTTTGACAGTTCAGGTTGTGTCTCGGAATGGACGGAGTGTGTGAGTCTTTGTGCTGGAGGTGTGACCAGGCAGTTTAATTTTTTCCAACAGCGGAAAGATGAAACTGCAAAGTTGCCTAATGTGTACGTTGTTTCTTCTCAGCTTGCTTTTATTGAGAGTTGGAGGGTGTAGGAACCCTGCAAAATAAATGTGAGAAATTCTAAATAGTTGCATGTGGTCACCAGGGATAACTTTACCCCTGCTCTTCATTCAATATCTCCAAAATGTAGCCTGACAGTTTCTTGAAACCAAAAATTGACATGTGTAGGTGTACAGGGTTTGGAGTTGCTTAAAGGAATAATCCAGCTCATCTTCCATGTTAGCAGCATTTTCCTGCACTTTGTCAATGATCCACTCCATATGACCATGATTTACCATCTAAAGTGTCTCACAGTTGTTGCCATAATAATCTCTCGGTTAATCTTCCATTGCATTGAGCTTTTAGATTTCCCTTATAAGACAGTCTTACCACTGTGACAGTCAGCCTCGCATGTTATTGGATTTGCAGGATGATTCTGACAATTTGAAGTCATATTGTTTAAATTACAAGCAGCTGAATCGTAAAAAATCATTCACATCTAGTCATATCTTGCAATTCCAAATTGGAGATATCAGGAACTGCTAAATAGATTAAAAATTAAATCCAGT
This sequence comes from Amphiprion clarkii, assembly GCA_027123335.1. Classification (NCBI taxonomy): domain Eukaryota; kingdom Metazoa; phylum Chordata; class Actinopteri; family Pomacentridae; genus Amphiprion; species Amphiprion clarkii. Next base: position 33,009,878 of record CM049583.1, read on the forward strand.
AACACAGTCGAGCGAGCTAATTTTACAGAAGCTCTATAAATTTCACTTGGTAACCAACTGCTAGAAATGCATGAACGTCCATCCAATTCGGTTGAAATGGAATGAGCGAACCATTTGGTCAGCCGGCAAGTTTCCCTGAATGCAGATTCATATGCAGTCAAACATAATAACCATTACAAGGGGCTGTTTTCTGTTAATTTAAGTCCTTGAAATGATTAATAAAATTCTCATTTTACAGGAGTGTTGGTGAGTGTAAAGTTAGCCCAAATGGATACAATCATAGGAAATATGCCAGGTTGACGAAACATAATTCACTTTAAAAGTCACCTTAGAGTGATGTAACAAATTACTTTTGCTGAGAGCTGATTAGAAAGATAATTCCATTACTTTTTCAATAAGTATTTTCTTACATTTTTAAGTAATTTATCCAGCGGTGGTTATGATGGCAAATTGAATATTGCTTTCAGCCCTGAGAATCTCTTTTCCTCCACACTGCACATTCTCACCTCCACAGTACAGAACAGTCAGCATGGCTCACTGATTGAATTCACCTTCATTTGTTATCATGAGGACAGCAGCTATGCCGCAGTGCATATGCCTGGCACATGCTACAGCACATCAGGCAGGCGGTGGAACCTCATCAAACAGCAGCGCTTACCAGTAGCACACTATTTAGCACTTTCTCTAACTCTCCCCTCCTCCTCTCACTCTCTTTCTGTCTTTCCATCTGTCTCTCTTTCACTTTCTAGAAGCCTGCTAGCAGACTTCCTTCCACTGCCTGACCTCCCTCTGTGCATCCATATCTGTGAGGTTTTTGAGCGATGGGCACCGAGTGCTTGTCTGGTGTTTGGTAGCCAGCGCTGCAAGCTGTTGTACACCATGATAGTCTGACTGAGTCCTTTAGCTTGTGTGTGCAGGGACAGAACTATAATTAATGACAGAGCCAGTCAAAGCATGGCTGCCTCCAGATTTACTCCCTGATAGCGCCCACCACACAAACTTGACTGCGTTCATACCAGCATCCATCAACACTGTCTGTGACATGGAAGCAACATAAAATTCCATATCTGAAGATTTGCTGATGGATTTCACATGAAAGAGATTGTAATTTTTCAGATTCATTGATTTTTACTTGTTTGCAGAAACGCCAGTCAGCCCCCCCCCCCCCCCCCCCCCCCCCCCCAGTTTGCATCCCAATTTTATGGAGCTGTGAATGTTCACAAGAAAATAATATGAGCAATGGAGTACAACTTTAACAAGAGAGAATAAATTAGCAATATAATGCGTGCTTGTAATGCTGTGATGGCTTCTCCACTTTACCTCTCCAAGATGTGAAAAATCTGCTAGGCAAGCTGTTGATGGAGTGCTGCGAGGAGCTGCTGGCATGCTTTTGCAATGAAGGATCAGCAGAGAATGAGGACCGATGCTTTTGTACTCATGTATCGGTGGGATATGCATGCGGTGAATATGCATCAAACGCATCTGCGCTCATGCCGTCGCCAGCACTGCACAGTATTTCATCTACCATGCTGCAGCAGGTTTCTCCTTCGTGGCATCGCTGTCTCTTTGACTTTTATCCCCATGAAGTGCCACAATTTTAGTGGGTCACTTCATATGAAAAGCTTTCTGGCCTCTAAAAGCCCTACCAAAATATTCTGTGGGGTCTGTCCTTAATCACTCAGAATGCATTAGAGGTTGGGAACAAACAAGGAATGACAGCGAGTAAACAAGCAATATGCGTCAGTAAAGCAATAAGCGCTCAACCGTCCTCTCCCTATCCTTATCTTTCTCTCTGTCTGTCTGTCTGTGTGGAGCCTTCCTCAGAGTTTAGGGGAGGATGCTAATGAGGGTGTTGAAACTGAAGGCAGAGACGAGCAAACGAACAAGGCTGTGCAGAGGGGGCTTGAGAGAAGATGAAGGAGGTGAGACGAGAAAAGAGGAATGGGATTGCATGGACACAACTGATACGGCAATGGTAGTTTTTCATTCTGATTTGTCTGGGTGGTCTAAAAACATTCATTCTGGGTTTTATCTCCTTGGTGTGTTCAAACAACCAAGTATTGTGTGGCTGTAGCTGGGAAGGGAAGTTCTCTAATTCACACAGCACCGGGAGTGGGACCCATTTCTACTCCTGACACAGTGGCAGAGGTCTGAGGTTGTGGCACCAGCACTGACGAACAGCACTGTGGGGCGAACACAATAACAACACTGGCTCCAGGATTCACAATTAAGGAGAGGAGTGAGTCCTTCAGGACAAACCCAGCCTGAGGACAGGCTACCAGCAAAATGACAGACAACTTCTACTTTCCTCATATTCTGTTGGCTGACGCGTCTCTCACGCCGATTGGCTGACAGAGACGAAGCGAGCACTGTGAATGGCTGATGCTTGAACGTCTTCTTGCACTTTGGGAGATTTGCATCAGAGGTGCCACAATCACGCACGAGAAACAATCACGATGATGTTCTGGAAAACAGTGACACCTTTCACTGTTAATTTCCCCGTTGGTCAAGAACGTTGACCCCCCGTTGGTTTTTTTCCTTCTTCGATGCAGGATCTGTGATTCCCTTCTGGCAAAGGACGGAATTTTGAAGAGAAAAAAAAACAGCTGCGGTGAAGCTGCATAAATGAGACTGGAAAAACCTCTGATGAGCCACAGTTTTGCCTCTGTTGTGGACACCATAGACACTTGAACACATGCACAAACACACATGCACATGAAACAAGACACAAGAGCCACAGAGGTATAAGACTAATTCTATCCTACATATAATGTCCACGGTTTTGTGGTGTGAAACAGGACCAAAAGCCTTGAATCAGGAGAAACTGAGTACACCTAACTGATGCTTAAATCCAAAACAGTGAGAATGCTGAGACCGTTTTGGATCATCAGCTTAGAGTGCGTTTTACTCAATCTCTCCTGATGAACAACAGACTATGGCATTGCTCGCTCATCTCAGAGCTAACTGACTGTTGTTTGTAAAACTTCCTCTCTATAAAATACACAATTCAAGTATTCTACAACAGGTTATCTGAATGCAACCTGGTAGACATACTTGGGCTCTATGATCCCTAGCAATATATAGATTATGGTGTATGGTTCAATTGTTTCTTTGTTTTCTGTCAGTTTTTGTACGGTGTTTTTCAAAGGATTGAGCTTCTGTCAAAAACAATCAAAAAAGTTAATTTGACCAACGGAAACTTAAAAGTGCTTCCAGATTTTAGGCCCATGGCTGCGCACCCTTCAACCCTACCCCTCTAACCCACCTAACACATGACATGAAATGTGGCTTGAAATGTTCGTGCACGATCATTTGAACTACATTATATGTCACATGTTTGAAGCTTGTGATCTTTTGAGTTAAACTGTATGGTATACATGCACTCATGTATTTAATGTTAAAAAGAAATTGCATTGTATCCAAGTGCTTTGCCAACACATTAGCTGAAAGTGAAAGGAAGAATCAGTGATTTCTTGTACAGCTTTTGCATCTGCAAAAAAAAAAAAAAAAAAAAAAAAAGTCATACGTTGTTTCATGATAATTTGTATTAGGCAGCAATAGGCTGCCTTGGATTGCTATGTACTACTTGTGTATATATGTATGCTGTACCATTTGTCTGCTGTGAAATTTGTTGACTACTCAGCTTATATAAGGGCTTTTTATAGATATAAAAGCAGACTGGGCAATCTGACGTCACTCAAGACAAATTTCTTTAGAGTTTTGTTTTTAATGTTTGTTTTTTTAGGGATGGAGGCATATGAACAGAATTTTCATGCATACAAAATAAAGTTTTGACTAATTGAAATGTCTATAGGCACTCATACTGCATTGGCCCATGTGTCCTGTTTGAATAAATCTTTCAAGAAATATAGCATTCATTTGTTAATTGTACCTGTGTGTGTTGGCTGTGTCTTTCTAGGTGTTCTTTTGTGCTCCAAAATGGTCCCACTTGCACCATTTCCCACATAAAGGAAGAGTGATACCTTTTGGGAAAAAAAACACTTAATTGCTTTCTTAGAATAGACTGATTCTGTGGACCATAAAAAGCTGCATCCAACAGGCAGTTAGCTTAACTTGGCATATAAACAGTAGACAGTGCGTCTTTTTCCAATGGTAATAAAATCTACCTACCTGCACCCCTGAAGTTAGTAGGGTTACTAATAGCTGTTGTAGTCTTAGCTCAAAAACGTTCATCATGTCTTCTTATTAACACAATAATTTTGAGTTCTTTTTTTCAGACATCAGGTACATAGATAGATGTTGATTACCTTGACAGTTTCGGCGAAAGCTCTCGCCTTCCTCAGAAGCGTCTCACTGACAGTGTGACGTGTCAGCCAGCAGATTTTGACAGCCGGTATTTGCGGCACGCCCAGTAAAGTCACCAGATTCGCCCAGCCAACCACGCCCACGCCATAATGGCATGTCGTGGTGAGTCCAATGGACCCGACCACAGCATAAGAAGAAGTTAACTAGAAGAACAGATAATGTGATTATATGTCAAGGCAGCCTCAGGACATATGTGTGATAGCAGGAGTAGGGTTACTCCAAATCAGATGTGGAGTAAACATCTGATTTTGCAAAATCCCAGGAAGAAGTTCATTATAAACATCATCTGAAACTCATCAAACTCCGGCTTGCTGGGGTTTGTCATGAAACATTCTCAGGAAAAAAACAACAAGGCGAAGGGAGATAGAGTGAATTATAGCACTTCATCACAAAACAACCCCTAAAAGCAGTGACTGTCATAGACTGATGATATAAATAAGTACAGGATTATACAAGTATAAAGGTTTTCCCCCAAAATTTTCCTAATTAATCAGGAGCGACAAGAGCACTCATGGCAGCGCCAGCAAGGAAACTGCCACGTCCTGCAAGCAACAGCCCAAAAGATCTGCTTCAAGCTTTCATATGACCTAGTTTGGAGTTCCCAAGCGTGACTCCCTGCAGAGTGCGCTCTCAGGTTTGTTGGTAAATGACACACAGGCACAGAAATTCACAAAAACGAACAAAAATGTGAATGTGGATGAAAGTAACCCATAGTTTTCCTCATCCTCTCACATTACTGGCTCATGGGAAGACAAGGCATCTCTTTCTGCGTCTTACTCTTCCCTTGCGTTATTTCTCTGTCGTACAGAAGCCTGAAGTCTGGGTCTCCCAAAGAAGTGTGTTGCCATTTAATTTGTTCTGACATCATCTGGGATGTGGCTGGATGAGTTTCCTGATGGCATTGTGATTTAGAGCCCCTGTGTATGTGATGTCATCCGAGTGCATGTAAAAAAAAAACTTTTGCATCACCTTGTTTCCTACAGCCTATCAAATGGCCAACTACTCTGCTTGAACAAAGCTCAATGTTGATGCATGAAAACTAATTTAAAAGCCGATGTAATTAAGTTCAGAGCAGTGAGAGAGACAAAGCACATTTACTGCAGGAGTCAGTATCAACTGTTTAGCATTTAGGAAAATCATAATCACGTCTTCCTGGGTTAGGGTTAACCCTACTTCCACACAGATGGTTTGTTCCTCACATCTTCAAATCCATTTAGGAACATCTGAGTCAATTTACTTTCAACCCACTGCTCACATTAAACATCTTTTAAATGAACAAGTTAATTAGTTTTGACACCGATAATGTGATTGGCCATTTGTCTTGGAATTAAGACATTCTGTAAATGAGACCTTTCATTATTTTTGACCTGGAAAAATGTTACAGGCCATAAAGAGGATTTAGAATACAAAGAGAAGAAAGAGAGCATTGCAACATATGATGAGTAATACTCAATACAAGATCATGATGTCGTCTTAATACTGCCCATGTGTACACATAAATAAAAATATGTAATGCTGGCCTTTCTATGCATTTCTAAAACAAATAGGGCAAAATAAGCATATATAAGATGCAGGAAGTACAGATTTATTGCACAATCCAGCTGAGAGGCACAGCAGGATGTATAGTATGTTGCTGTGGGACACGACTGGAATGCTCTTAGCCTTATGGAAAGACATTTTAGATTTTTTAAACATAGCATTCTCTATGATGGTGAAGTGTGTTCCTGCTCTTGCTACTCCTACAGGCTCGAAAGACTTTGCCATATCTGAATTTAAAGTGCTGTTAACTCTTGTGTGGTGTTCAGATATGTGAAAACCATTTCAGTGTAGAAAAAAGGAATTTTTTAAAACCCCAGACTGAGAGCAGGTAAACATGGTGAAAATGGATAATAGTATAAAACCAGCTTCACCAGTAAAACCCCACCACTGCACTGCACATATATCAAATCATCTGTTATTTCTCCCAAGTTTTGGGTTGACAGCCAACATGTCTCTGGTGTCCTACTTTTGAAGAATGGGCAAAGATGTGGTGCTCATGAGTATGCTGCACGGGGATGTGAGAGTGTGATCAGGAGCAGAAAAAGCAGAAAACACACTGGATTATGATGGCAAAAAAGGAGGAGAGGAGAATGTCAAAGAAGCCTTCAGTGGTTTCTGGTAATTCTCAAAAACATGTTGGACATTTCACTTTACTTATCTAAATAGCACAGAATCAAGTGGGAAAAATGTTGATTTGTATATGACAATATGTGTAGCCCTGGGACAGACTGTTACCTGTCCAGGCGAACCTTCACCCTCAGTCAGCTGGGATAGACTCCAGCCCCCCTGATGAGGATTAAACGGTGTATGGATGGATGGATGAATAAATGATGGATGGATGGATGGATGGATGAATGATGGATGGATGGATAAATGATGGATGATGGATGGATAAATGATGGATGATGGATGGATGGATGGATAAATGATGGATGGATGGATAAATGGTGGATGGATTCATGGATGGATGGATGGATGGATGGATGGATGGATGGATAAATGATGGATGGATGGATAAATGATGGATGGATTGATAAATGATGGATGGATGGATAAATGGTGGATGGATGGATGGATAAATGATGGATGGATGGATGTATAAATGATGGATGGATGGATGGATGGATGGATGGATGGATGGGTGGATGGATGTATAAATGATGATGGATGGATGGATGGATAAATGATGAATGATGGATGGATGGATGGATGGATAGATGGATGGATGGATGGATGATGGATGGATGGATGGATGGATGGATAAATGATAGATGGATGGATAAATGATGGATGATAAATGATGGATGATGGATGGATGGATGGATGGATGGATGGATGGATGGATGGATGGATGGATAAATGATGGATGGATGGATAAATGGTGGATGGATGGATAAATGATGGATGATGGATGGATGTATAAATGATGAATGGATGGATGGATGGATAAATGATGGATGGATGGATAAATGGTGGATGGATGGATGGATGGATGGATGGATGGATGTATAAATGATGGATGGATGGATAAATGATGAATGATGGATGGATGATGGATGGATGGATGAAGGATGAATGATGGATGGATGAATGGATGGCTGATGGATGGATGGATGGATAAATGATGAATGATGGATGGATCATGAATGGATGGATGATAGATGGATGGATTAATGATGAATGATGGATGGATAAATGATGAATGATGGATGGATGATGGGTGGATGGATAAATGATGGATGGATGGACAAATGGTGGATGGATGGATGGATAAATGATGGATGGATGGATGTATAAATGATGAATGTATGGATGGATAAATGATGGATGGATGGATAAATGATGGATGGATGGATAAATGGTGGATGGATGGATGGATGGATGGATGGATAAATGATGGATGGATGGATGGATGGGTGGATGGATGTATAAATGATGATGGATGGATGGATGGATGGATGGATAAATGATGAATGATGGATGGATGGATGATGGATGGATGATAGATGGATGGATGGATGGATGGATGGATGATGGATGGATGGATGGATGGATGGATGGATGGATGGATGGATGGATGGATGGATGGATGGATGGATATGTTAATCTGTATGGCTTTTCACTTTTCCTGTTCATTCAGAATAACAATCTTCAATCAAAATCCAAACCCTGAAATGAAAAGTCTGTACATCTTCTATATATCTATATCTTTATTTTCTAATTGCACGATGATTTCACAGTTTTTTCCTTAGAAGTAGGACATTTTATAACAACAGAAAGCTAATTGGACATTTATGCAAAAGTACATGACAACTACAAACCATGAATTTGCCATAAATTGTGTGTGGTGTGTGTGAATGTGTGTATATGTGTGAGTGCATGTGTGTGGGTGCGTGAGTGCGTGTGTGCGTGCATGCAGGGCAGCAGGAATCATCTCCAGCTGTCAGAGATGCCACAGTTCATTTGTGTGTCTCAAGGGTTTGGACCAAATCCATCACAGGGAGCAAAAAGCAAAATGCCGCAAACCCTGTCCACAATAATTCTCTCTCTTTGCCCAGGGCAGCCATCCTGAGGCTCAGTACCAGAGTGTATAAATGTTCCTATTCAGGTCAGAGGATACTGGAATATTGTATTACCATTACTTATTCAGCCGTCCTGCTAATACTAATGCAAGAAACTGCATTTGAGCAGAAAAAAAAGGCATCCTATCAGCGACCCCTTTCCCACCTCAGACACTCTGAGTGGTCGCAGCAGGAAAAGCACAAGTGTTCCTAATATTCTGCTCAGTTCACATTGTCAGGAAACCATGAGCTGGTGTGTACAGCATAAGAAGCATGAAACTGAAGCAGTTAAATGGGATTCAGTCATCATTCATCATCTGGAAGCAGAGCAGTTTATCTCTTTGTCAGTCAGCAGGATTATGTAAAAATCTTCTGAGCTGAATTTTACAAAACTGGGTGGAGAGGTGGAGCATGGGCAAAGAAAGAACTCAGTAATTCTCGGTGCAGATTTGGAATCACTTTATTTAAAATTGTGAAACACGATATTGGAGGACTGTGCCCTGCAAATCCACTTCTAGTTCACTGTATTATCTTTATTACACCTAGCTTTTACTATTTTAATGTGTTGAAAGGACGGGAAGATGGAGAGTTGACCATGTTTTCTTTATATGTCTGTAATAAAAAAAACTGTTATTTAGCAACATTACTGCATTTACTACTTCATAAACACATACAACCAACTCAGTAGCTTGATGACTAGATTTTTAAATATTATCATGTTTATCCTGAACACATTCAAGTACCAAGTGTTTGTTATTTTAAAGCAGCATACATTCATATTTTTATATCCACCAGAACTGATTGGATTCCTTTTTTTAATGAGCAACAAGCCCAAAGAGTGTTTATCACCTGGTTCTGCAGTTTCCATCTACTCAACAGAACATTTTAGCATCTTTCAGCTCATTGTTTTGGTTTTACTGCACACAGCTTTACTATTTTTGTTCTAACCACTTTCATCAATGCAGGCAAGAAAGACCATAGTCCTTAAATATAGCTTCACTTTTTTATAATACAAAATTTATAAAGCCGTTAATTTAAAAAATATATGAAGAATAAAAGCAAGAAACCAGCTTTTCTGACTTGTTTTTGGCAGTCAAAGAAAGTATTTTTCTTCCTTATGTTGAAGGTGAGTTTATGATTGTGTGCCATCACATTTAATGGTGATGCCAGTGTCTTTATTAACTGACTCGGTGATTAATCACTTCCATGCATCAAACAAACATAAATGATCATTTTGCCAGCTTAATTTTACAGGATGATGATGGCGGAGAAGAAATAAATAAATATGTGGCAAAAACTGATGCTTGACTCCCCAAAAATTCACAAATCATGTTTTTTTGGTTTTTTGGTTTTTTTAGGGGAAATCATGTCTTACTGAGAGGAGCCACACACCCCCTGCCTAAAATCCCACTGTGCATTAGCTACAGAGCCCCTAACAGCAGACAGATAAAGCATTTAGCAGATATAAAGCCAGATATATCGTTTAGGAGTTGATGGAGACCAAACTAGAGTTAAAATGAGAGTGAAATTTGGCTGGAAATGTGTGTTGTTCCAAGAGACATGGCTGACAATGAATGCAAATAATGTTGACATCAGATGAACTGATGTCATGGTGGTGTTTACATCTTGTTTGTGGAACACAGATGATCAAATTAGCACCAAAGCAATGAGAAGATCATTCGAACTGATCATACCCCAAGCTTTTGTTTGTAGGAAAAGATAATGCAATATATGAAATTTAACATTTCTAAGTTGCAGTATTCTTAAAGTAAAGGAAATGCTAAAAGTACAGAGGCAAAAGTACAGTAACAAGCCCAGTTAATTCCATCCACTGCTGATGGATATTCAGATAAAGTTGCTCTGAGGGAGAGGCAGAGGAAATTGTGCAGTGTGTCCTGCCAAAAATATTCCACCCATTGCAATGTGCTGGCAGTGCACTGGCATTTCACCAGCCCACCTTTGTGCATCTGACCAATGAATGGAATTTAACCAGCACCTGGCGACACCTGATAAGACAGGAGCTGCCACTCACTGTAGCTGATAATGACGAGACACAACACCAAATGAATGAAGAAAAAAACACCAAAAGGCCAGAGGCGGAGAAGAAGGAAGGCGAGAGGAGGAATGAAAAAGAGGAGAAAACACTCCCTCTGTGTGGAAATAATGTTAAAAAAAAGAATGATCTGAAGAATGAAACCGTGCCAGATAATATCAGGAGGGAAAAGGAAGGACAAAAGAAATCTGAGAGAAAAGGGAGATGACATTTCCAGCTGCACTGAGAGCAAAAAGGCGGAAGGTATTAGGGTTAGACCTAACCGTAACTAACCGAATGTGGCGTTAGCTGTGCAAAGAGACAAAGAGATCGACGGAGGCAAGAAGAAACAGATTTCAGTCAGGTACTGCAGGAGAGACAGAGTGAGCAGCAGGAGTGTGGAAGCTAATCCAACTAATGCTGTGGTCGACTGGGGAGTTCACAGCTGGAAACGGGGCTGATGATACAATGGACCAAGTGAGACCCAAAAGCAAGTGGATTCTGTTTTGATTTCCAAGCCAATGAAGCTACAGTGTTCCATCACACTATTTCATCTACACATAACTCTATATCCTTATGAGCATAAATATGACGACTTTGTGCTTTGACTAGTTTTGTGTCCTGTTCTTTCATTGCTTTATCAGATTAGGTTTACTTTATTTGTGGGTATTCTGTTTGCTTTTTTTGGATATAAATACGAAAACATGTTAGCAGCCTTATTTTGTAAGACCAAAAGGAAACTCAACAGAAATAGAATGGCTGAATAAGCGTTAACACAGAGTGTCAAAGAAGAGTCGAAGCGTGAGATGCGAGCAGGGCTTTATGATCACAGTGGCACCAGTGTGACACTGCATATTATCAGTTCATGTGCACATGTGAAGAAAGACACACAGTGGAGCACTCTAACGGAGGCTTATATTCACGCATATATTCACTGCTCTTTTATTCATACAATATGCATTCATTACCATATTATTTCCCTCCTTCACATTGCTCTGCACCCCAAAGACATCTCGCGCTTTCTTTCTTGCTCTATAATCTTCAATCACTAAATTCTCTCTCGGAGAAGCGTACACACACACACACACACACACACACACACACACACACACACATCTGCAGCTCTGCAGGCTTGGCCAGCAACAGCTCCATCAATCTGGTCAGCTCTCCGTCTGCAACCAGCTGTCAACACACAGTCTGGAGGGTAACAAGCTGACAAAGTAGGTTTAAGTGTATGTGCGCATGTGTGTCTGTGTAAGTGTGTGGTCGCGCATGGGAGCATAATTGTGTAATTGCGTAGCTTGAACATAAATATACATATGTTTTAGATTACTGCTGGCAAATCACAAAGTAATAATTTAATGTTTATGGTATAGGAAGAATAGAATAGATAACCCTACACAGGCTGCCTTTAGCTAAAGGAAATGAGGAGATATTTAGGCTTTTTCCATGAATTATGTACAAATTAGCCTATAATTACATGATGCATTGTGACAAGGCAACAAAACATCTTTCATACTACTTTTCACAACTTAAATGTCAAATTTCACTGTGTATAGAAGCATCATGAAGATGTAGTAATACTTATTATAGTATATTTACAATGATCCTAATTTGAAAAACTATTTTAACCCTTAGATGGAAGAGTGATTGGACCCTACACTCTTCTGTAAGGGGGTCAAAAATGACCTGTATTAGAATAAGTGTATTTATATGTCATTTTTGTCATTTTGATTAAGAACAATCATTTGTATTATTGTCTGTATTATATTTTTGTCCATACAAGATGGAATAGCTGGAATATGAAATGCTAAAAACTTCTCATTAGAAAGATATTGCAGAAAACGACCCCACCGGGTCATTTTTGACCCATCTATGCATCAACGGTTTAACACAGAAGAAAAAGATAACGTGTTTTATGAATGTAAGAAAAACACTAAAGCAGAAGGCTCATTGAGAACTGAAAGTAAAAATTTAAGCCAATTTCCCCTTTAAAGCCCTTGTAGCTAAACATTAGCTGCAAGGGCTAGAACATTTAGCTCCCATAATTGCACCCATTCCTGATTTTAACTTGGAAATACCCAATGAATTAGCAAGCATTTTAGGAGTTTTAAGACTGGATCTGTAAATTCCTCACTTTGCCAAATAGTCAGGGCTGGACAACATTTCAGACAAAGATCCCAGAACAGATTTTTTCTCTATTTGTTGGCCATTGTGAAAAAGTGATAAATCATCCTAAAACTACTGTTGTGTGAGGCCAGCTTAACAACTGCTGCTGATGGATGTCTCAATTTTTTATTGAGCCATCCATCTCCCAACTCAGACATTGCTGCTTTTGAATGATGCAGCAAGAAAAATGAGTTATGTTTTTGTACTATAATTATTCAGGTGAAACTGATTTTCCATTCGAGTGCACAGTGACTGTCTAGTCCCCATTTGGCACCCAGTACTGACAAACTATTTACATTGTGAATTGTTATCTAAAACATGAGCATATATTTTAACCCATGTGAATATGTGTGAAAAGGAAACAAATCAGCGTAGAGACGTAGACAAAAAACCCAATGTCATGGTGGATGATAACTGTGACAGTTCTTTCCATACAGTACTGCAAATGTAGATGAGTTGGAAGGCGGGAAAGAGAGATTTTGAAATGGGGATAAAAAGGTAAGAAAAAAGAAAAAAAGACAGAAGAAGCCAGGACAGTAAGTGAGATGAAGAGATGAAGAAAAAAGGAGGAAAAGGTAGGCAAAGACCAGGTGAAAGATAGAGATGGAGAACAAAGAGAGTTCCACAGAGATCCCAGCGCTATTAGATGGATGCTCTCCATCAATCTGCTCCATCCACTGCTTCATAAACTCAATTAAGCTGCAGGCCTCCTGAGTAGAAGCACTCACTTAATCCAGCAAGGGTTAGGGTTATATCTATCTCACTCTCCATCCCTCCCCCTCTAATCTGGCAGGAAAGCTACTGGCTTGTGCCACTAATTCTCTGCCCTTTCCCTCTTCAACAACACGCCACGCCTCAGTTGTCAGAGGATATATAACAAAAGGAAATTTAAAGTATCTCTAGTGCACATAGATCATCTACTCAACAGCTTCCATCGACCTCATTCATCATGACTGGATGTAAAAACAGATCCAGGTTGTGGGGTAGTTCATCTTAATTTCTTTGATAGTTTTCTGTCAAAAAAGTAATGTCTTTTACAGCCAAATTTTACACTTTACTTTGTTTTGTTTTTTTCCCCCACTCTGACAAGTCAAATTCCACTTGTTATCAAGGACATAACAACAGGGATACAAAGGCAAGAAAAACAGAGAGACACTTCATAAAACGCTGTCAAGCCCCCAATCAATAGCTTTCCTTTAAAGGGGAAATAATAGGAGATGGAGAGATGGGCGGCAGACAGCACATAAAACCTGATGGATAGATTGAGCCAAGACCTAATGCACAAAATTAATTTAAAAAATTTATGGTGATTGGACACATCCATAATTACTCCAGCTTGATGTGTGTGTAGCCCGTGATGGAGACCTTATCACTTGGAGATAAGGTCTCCATGTGATGTGTGCAGCTGAAAACTGAATGTCATGTGTTTTCTCTAATGAGTACTCATCGAAATGAACTCTTTTAAAGTACCTCATTCCCCATCAGTAATTCAGCCAGTAAACCAGTCAGTCATCAAGTAGTGAACCAGGCCACCCTCTCTGTCTGGTAGTCAGTCACTCTGACCTGATGGTCAAATCAACCACAGTTAATCACTGAGTGTCTTGCTGGAAGCTTTTTTGACCATATGTTGTCTTTTATTTCTCCAGTAGAGCTTTGCTGAGTACAGCACAGTCTGGCTTCACATTCATGCTGCAGTGCTACCGCCAGCCAACCAACTGGGAGTTTCTGTTCTCATATTCTTTAGGTTGCTGGTAAAATCTCAGTTGCTGAGTTTTGGTTGACCTTCGTGACTTTGAGTCGTGCGTGGCTTTAGGGATGGCAGCTTAGTCCACGGTGGATGAATCCAACTGAATACTGATTATTGTAGTGCTCCTATTAACTCCATCTTTTCACACATAGTATATACTCGATGGACTGATGAAGACGTTCAGACAATAAGAAGTCTTTTCGTCCTCACTTTTCGTCTAGTGTCATCATCAGGTTACAGTGTTATTTTGCCATTTAGGATCAAATACCTGCAGAATTAATTCCATCAGTGTTGTTCATAGTTCTCCTTTGTGCAGCCTTGAAGACACTAAATGGTAATCAGGGAAGAACTGCTTCTTCAAATCAACAGTTGCCTCAGACAGAAAAAACATTTTCAATCTTAAAGGCACTTAAGTGAGACTTGAAACCTTTACCTAATTAGCTTCATTGACAGTTATTTCTACCTGAAGTAATTAAAAGAATAATAAAAAGGCAGAATATGTTCAGATTTGGGCCCACAGGATATTAAAGTTATCTGAACATTTGCTAAAACACACTGAAATTTCGCTGGATGCTTGCTTTAAATGACACCTGCTGTCTTCTTCTTCCCTTATATTTAAATTATAGAAAGACTCACACCTCACATGTGGGTGTAAACCACAGATCAATTCCATACAAATCATTAGTGAGCAAACACATGGTGATCATAACTGAATCCTGCCACTCACCATCACCGCTCTCTTAGTGTCACTAAACGACTGACAGAATGTAAATGCACAAAGAAAAACCGATCGGTTCTAAATACTTGATGATCTGATGTTTTTTCTTTTTTCTTACAAGCTGCAAGTCCAATAAACCTACAGATGCTCCAGTTACTGTCTCTGCGAGTGTGTTGAGGCCACCAATTTTTTCATATTTAGGTTAAGGTAATCCTAACCCTCTAAATCTATCACATTTGCATAGTGATTTGCATTTGCAACTAGTATGCATTTATTCATCTGCTGATTGCAGTTAACATACACACTATCATATTTTTTTGGTTCTTTAATTGTGAAATTGTATCCAAGAAACTCACTACTTTGATAAATCCTCTACATTTGTCTTTTAAATTTCTTAGAAGTAAACTGATACATTGGCCAGCCGATATTATATGCAGATATTGTATATCTGTAAGTATATTGTATTTTCGTGTGTTGTCCAGTTTGTGCCAACACGAGAATGTTTTCCTTTCTTTCTTTTTAATTTTTTTTTTTACAGAAGACAATGCAGAAAAAGATGCTTGGAGTTATTTAGAATGGGTGTCATCTAATTGTTTGTCTGACAGAGTGACTCTGACTCCATTATTTACACTAACTGTCAGCCCTGTCTGCAGTACATGTAGCAGAGTATGTATGGTGATGTGGAGTCAAATGGTGTCTTAATGGTTAGTTGCTAACTGGCAATAGCCCTTTTGTTTTTCAGGATGATGGGACGCTCTACTGTATGTTTTCCTTTTTTTGATATTTTTCAAATATATCAGTAAAAATGTATAAATTTATAAAGAATAATTGGAGATTGGAGGTTTTTGCATGGATGATTTATATGAAATGTTCCGATTAGTGTTTGGAGTATTTGTGAAATGTTTTAGTAAAATATTGGACTGAAACATAGATTTTTATTTTCTAATTTCATTTTGATTCTAAACAGCACAGAATCTGAAAGAAAATAAAATGTAAGAGTTTTTTTGTGTGTGTGTTTGTCTTTGTTGGGCCATAAAACAAGTTTACTCGTGTTGTCGTGGTGTTTTGGGCAGTAAAAATGTTTGTTTTTCCACTGACAATAAAGAATCTAACCTAATGGAACCTGTTCTCTCTGACTGGAGTTCAGGTTTTGTTGAGTCAGTTTACACTCAGAAAGTCCGATTTTGTCAAACCTTGTTCCCACAACAACAGGAAGCTGCAGAATTTATGCAACAAAGGCTTTTTTTTTTTTAAATCCTCTTCCAGCTTCTGTTGGTTTTAATAAAATGATCTTTTAGTATTTCTCTGTGTTTTCCAGCGTTTTGATTTATAAACCGGGAGCTGCTTCACTGAGGAGAGCCTTTTAGTTTTCAGATAATATGATGGTGAAGAAAATGTGTTACTGCAGTAAAGATTCCACTGAATTATTATTTGATCCATGATCCACTCAGTTCTTCTCCAGTTTGTTGCTGCGGTCCGGTGAACAGGTGAGCTCCAGGTGAACAGGTGATGTCCGCAGCAGGTCAGGCTGTGATTGGAGCAGTAAAACTCATCTACATTAGATTAAATGATATGCTGATGTAGATGTGTGACGGGGTTAAAAATTCATTTTTATTAATTATTATTTTCAATTTATGTTAGTTATGTTGAGTATTTTTGAATTTTATCTCAATGAGTTATTTTTATTTGCCATTATTTTATTGATTTTGTAGATGTGAATTGCTTTTCTGCACTCTGCTCTGTTTGTGCCTCCTGAGCTTCCGTAGCTCCTCTCGGGCTTCCGTAGCTTCTCCCGTGTATCCCACACAGTAGTTGTTTACCTGCTGCAGGTAAGTTATGGGATAATTTGCTGCTGTGATGTCATGTTATTTTCTTTATAGATTTAGCGTTTTATGTTGTAGTCTTCGGTGTATATTATTTATCATTGTGCGTTATTTTGATGTCTAGCTGTGTTGTGTTGTTTTAACTGTTATTAGAGGTTTTATGGATGTTTTTTTGGTTATGCTTTTTGGCGCGAGTTGTCAGTAAAGGCGCGCGCCCTGTGTATACTCACGCAGCTCGGGTGTTCATTGTCCTTGTTTATAGGTTTAGGAGCAGAGTGCAGAAGGTGAAAAACGTTCAGCAGAAGGATTTATGTATATTCACTTCTTCTGCAGGTATGTGTTCATTTGTAAGTTATGAGTTTTATTTCTGTTCAGTCATCCTACCCTGACACGGTGTTAATGTGGCCCACCAGGTGGCATTGTTCTTCGTTTTGTGTTTGATTTATCTTCATCGTCGGAAATGTATTTTCTAAAAATGTGACACAGTAGTTGTTTACCTGCTGCGGGTTTAGGAGCAGAGTGCAGAAGGTGAAGAACGTTCAGCAGAAGGATTTATGTGTATTCATTTCTTCTGCAGGTATGTGCTCATTTAATAAAGGCTGAAGGAAAGACAACTGGGCTGTCTCCTTTGATGTCCTGACCATACATGTACACGTCCGTTACAGATGCACTCATGTGACATAAAGTGGACGAGGTTTAGAGCCAGGATTTTTAACTTTTGTATCTCTGTGTCCCCCCCCCCCCCCCCCCCGTATCTTCATTCAGACACTGATGCTGTTGCTGTGAACTCAGAGCTTTCTACCCATTTCTACCCGAACCCTATTACCAATAACAATTCCTTAAAATTCAGATTTTGTATTTAATATCAAACCAAGGGTTGTACTATGACAGTCAGGAGACAAGTGATTGCAGCAGCGAGTTTGGTGACACTACAGTACACAAGAGTGA
This sequence comes from Amphiprion clarkii, assembly GCA_027123335.1. Lineage (NCBI taxonomy): Eukaryota > Metazoa > Chordata > Actinopteri > Pomacentridae > Amphiprion > Amphiprion clarkii. The sequence goes on from CM049583.1 coordinate 33,027,741, forward strand.
AGTTAATGAATTTTATTACCAAGAAAAATTATTTAAAATTCAAATTTTGTACTTAATATCAAACCAAGAGTTGTAGTATGACCAGCAGGAGACAATTGAAGACTCCAGTGATTTTGGTGGCGCTACAGTAAACAAGAGGAAAGTTATTGAATTTTATGACGAATAAAACAAGATTAAAATAATGAAAATTCCTTTAAATTCAGATTTTTTTTATTTAGTGTCAACCCAAGACTTGTAGTATGACCAGCAGGAGACAATTGATGACTCCAATGATTTTGGTGACACTACAGTAAACAAGAGGGAAGTTATTGAATTTATTACTAATAAAATAATGAAAATTCCTTTAAATTCAGATTTTGTATTTAGTGTCAAACCAAGACTTGTAGTATGACCAGCAGGAGACAATTGAAAACTCCAGTGATTTTGGTGAGACTACAGTAAACCAGAGGGAAGTTATTGAATTTTATTACTAATAAAACAATATTAAAACAATGAAAAAATCCTTTAAATTCAGATTTTGTATTTAGTATCAAACCAAGACTTGTAGTATGACCAGCAGGAGACAATTGAAAACTCCAGTGATTTTGGTGACGCTACAGTAAACAAGAGGGAAGTTATTGAATTTATTACTAATAAAATCATGAAAATTTCTTAAAATTCAGATTTTGTATTTAATATCAAACCAAGACTTGTAGTATGACCAGCAGGAGACAATTGAAAACTCCAGTGATTTTGGTGACACTACAGTAAACAAGAGGGAAGTTATTGAATTTTATTACGAATAAAACAATATTAAAATAATGAAAAATTCCTTTAATTTCAGATTTTGTATTTAGTATCAAACCAAGTCTTGTAGTATGACCAGCAGGAGACAATTGATGGCTGCAGTAAATTTGGTGACCCTACAGTCTATAAAAGTTAAGTAATTGAATATTTGTCTCTTAGCTGTTGCAGCGGTTTTGCTATTTTCAGACGGTCCCTGTTCACTCGTTGCACAGCCGGCTGCTCATAGACATCAATGTTATTTCTGCAACTTGAAAGACAGCGACTTTTGATAAAACTGGCCTTGTAGCACATTGTCTAGCTTACAGCGATTTGAAAGAGGCATTGTTTATGTTTTTACAACGTATATCTCATGAGTTATTGATGGCGGAAGTCCGAATCTGTGAATATCTTGCCAACTTTGCCTAACTCCCATTCATGCATGAATTATGATAACCTCAGTCAGGATTTTTTTTTCCCCCCAATTGTTTTTATTCATCTTTAGGCATGAAAAACAAGGTTTGAACTTTATTTTATTTCAACCCATTTTTCTAAAAAATATATTTACATGTCCACTGAGATGGCCACCGTGCATTTTGCTCTAGAAATATGGATTTAACAAACAAATGGATAAAATGATATACAGTGTATTGAACTGTGAAATGTGATGTGAACTATAAAATAAAATAATTGATGCATAAATAATTCAAAGAGCATTGAGGGATTCACTCTCCTGTATAGATTCCCAAGTCTCTCAGATGACATATTTTCAAGAACAGCAGCAGTAAGAGCCTAATTGTGGCCAATGAATTGTACTAGAAATATAGCTGGTGATGCATGATGTGCACTTTAGTAGACATGAGATTAATCATAATTGCCTCCCAATATAACATCAATACTTGGAAAATTTTGCAATTGCATGACTCCTTAGATGTTCCTCGATGTCACCATATTTTTCTTTCCTGCAAAGGTCTCTTTTTATAGAAGGTTTGAACAAAACAAAATGAGCTACTTGGTGTTCCTGGCTGCCTGTCGGCCACCTTGGTTTGACTCTTTCTTTTTCTTTTTTTTTCTTTTTTTTTTTTAAAGAATTTGCAATGGCTAGCCAATCACTGGCAGTGGAAGAAATGATGCAATAGGATCCACTGTAGTGGCTGATGTCCAACTATCCCATCAAAACTCATGCACATACAAGAAAACAGCTTTAGAAGAGCTGCACACTGTCATGACCTCTATGCATGGAAGGGTTAAGGGCATCAATAATGAACACAACACAAATAAATTGCTATCATATTACAATTCTGCATAATACACAGTGGAGAATCACAGTGATATTGTAATAATTCAAGGTATTTTGCTGCTGTTCTATCAAAAGTTGTCAGGAGAGGCAAAGAATTCTAAAGTAAATAGTTACAAAGAAGAGGGGGAGAAATAAACTGATTTCAGAATGACGGAATGAGATCTATAACGAATGAAACACAGGTTTCAGGTAGTTTAGCTCCGCCCACTGAGACTGTCTCCGCCTGTCTTCTCTAACGTCCGCAGCTGAGACATAAACTCTGACTTGGTGACACTCAGACTCCCACTGGACTTTCCATTCAATTTACACATTTCTTCATATATGTAAACACACACACACACACATACATATATATATATATATAAATATATATAATATGACCAACATATGACAAAAAAACTATCAGAAATATGAATAAAATGACCAAAATATGCGATAAAACTAGCAGAAATATGTACAAAATGACCCAAATATGATTGGTTGATAATGTATCAGTGTTGTTATTGATTATTGATGGGTTGCAGGGACAGAGATTTGTGTCTGAGTCTCTGCTGCCATCTATTGGTCCATCAAGAACATGACTTTTCCCAGATTTAATCCCAGAGAGTCCTGATTTGTTAGTAGAATGATGAAGAGGTCAGAGGTCACAGCATGCAGTGTAAAAGTTCCAGAGAAGACATTAACTGCAGATTGTAAAACTGTAAATTTGCAATAGTTTCTACATCATGACAAGTTGTTTTGATCATAGAGTTAAATACCAGATTGTTCAGTTACTAAATGACTAAATGTTGTGTTCCTTTGTAGACACTCTGGAAGTTGTCATGTGGAAATGATGAACTGAGGCATAAAACTGTTGAAATTTAACTTATTTTTCTGAAAACATTTCTGGTTGTTCATAATGTTTTGTCAAAAGATAATTCCTCAAATGTGAACATTTTCAAAATGTGCTTTTTGCACTAAAACAAATGGAATAATTAGGAGTTGTGGTTATTTATAGGTTATTATGCTGTGGTTTTACTGGAGATCAGACTGGGCTGAATGTGGAACCTGAACTAGAATCAGTTTGACGTCCTGCTGCAGGGCTTTGAGGTAAAAGATTCACACTAAGTTGGATGATGAAAAGATGTTGAAAATATTAGGTCCACGTGACCACCACTGTTTCTCTCCCTGCTCAGAATTAGTTGCATGTTGTAGTTGGAGAAAGGTCAAAACTTCTACAAGCTTTGTCAAATTAAATGAGTACAAAATGAATAAATCAGTAACCTGCAGCTCTAACTTCCTACACGCTAAATGAGACTCCTAATATGTAGACGACGACTCATCTGCATTCCAGTATCCTCACTACCAAACTGTCCAGCAGCCAGAGAAAGATGAGCCAGTAGATGGAATGTCAAAGAATACCTGGATGTCCCTGTGTTTGGATTGGAAGTATCCCAGCATGCTTTTCTGGCCTCCTGACCCACAATCCTTTGCAGTTACTTTGAGCATGAGTATAGACAAGCTGCATCTGCTGACAGTACAGAGATAGCTGACAGATGACGGGTCATTTTCCACCACAGGAAGTTTAAAATGCATTATTCTGATCAGCAGCATGTCCCAGCTGTACTCATGCTGAATAAAACACAACGGACCATGGGCTGTACTGAAAGTAAAAAGGATGAAGAACTGCACCAAACCTGCTTTCTATGATTCTATTTTATTTTATCACCAGTAGGTTCCACTTCCAGGGTAACAGATGACATTTGTATGTATATATATATATATATATATATATATATCAGTTTATGAGATTATGGTAATGCAGTGGACTTATATTTCTGCCATTTGGCTTCAGGTGTGTCTGATTAAGCCCTCCATCACCGGTAGATGACTCTAGATATCAGGTGACTCCGTGCACGCCTCATTCTGCTCTGAGGGTTAGTGAATAGAAGTCCAACATGGACTCAATAATTATCACTATAATTGTTGTTAAAGGTACTGCATAGGTGTAAACATTATTTATTTAGCAAGAGATAGTACTTCTGTATCCTAAGAAAGTACCAGAAATGTGCAGAAAGTGGCTTTAAAGGCATTTTTGAAGAGAAACAACAGTGTATACTGTAGAATGGAATGGAAAACTACAACACTTCCTGGTCTCTAAGGCCTCCTTAATCCATGGTTTGTGTTTGTTGGTCTCTGATGTTAAATCCTCCCCCTGTCCCAGTCCATGATGGGGTTGTTTCTTTTACAGTGGTCCCTGATGGCTGATTTTTTGTTTTCTTCATCTGCTTTTTCTTTTTGTGTTCTTGTGAGTCGTCCAGCTGTTTCCTTTATTCTGTCTGCTGTTCCTTTCTTCTTGTGTTGAATGATCTTCCAGTTTCTCCAGTGTATGTTTTATCGCATGATTTACACGGAGTTTCATATATGATGTTGCATTTTTTGTCTTTTGGATGGATTAATAGCTGCTGGAGTTTTCTATGTGGTTCTACTGCTGTGTTGATGTTGTGTTTTCTCATTATGGGATGTATGGGTTCTGTTGTCCCTCGGATATATGGAATGCCGGTTATGTCTTTATTTTTATTGTCTGGTTTTTGTGAATGTTTTGTTTTTGTTTGTTTTAGTTTTTTCTCTTTGTTTTTGGCTTGTTGTTTTCCTTTGTTTCAGAGCGTATTTTAACATAAACTCAGACTTTTGGTGATTTTTCTGTTTGTATTTTCACATAAACTCAGACTTTTATTGGCTTTTCAGAGCGTATTTCAACATAAACTCAGACTTTTATTGGCTTTTCAGAGCCTATTTCAACATAAACTCAGACTTTTATTGGCTTTTGAGAGCGTATTTCAACATAAACTCAGACTTTTATTGGCTTTTCAGAGCGTATTTCAACATAAACTCAGACTTTTATTGACTTTTCAGAGCGTATTTTAACATAAACTCAGACTTTTATTGATTTTTCTGTTCGTATTTTAACAAACTCAGACTGTTACTGACTTTTCAGAGCGTATTTTAACATAAACTCAGACTTTTATTGACTTTTCAGAGCATATTTTAACATAAACTCAGACTTTTATTGGCTTTTCAGAGCGTATTTTAACATTTGGAGCTCTAACTCAGACTTTCCTCTCTTCTCCAGCATTAAATCTTTGTCTGCAGAGAGAAAAGAACGACTCCATTTTTTGCCAGACTGGAGGATGTTGGAGGGAGTCTGTTAATCTCTCTGGACCTGACATTTGAAAACCTCCACCTCTCCTCACCCTCCCAGCCCACTGATGTGAGGAAATCCAGCTCTGAACAGACTGAACTTCTAAATCCCTCCTGGAAGCTTCACCCTGAACAGACAACTGCAACGCCGTGGTAACGGGCAGATTACAGGTAACAGGTGTAAACTGTCAGTAACGCTCAGAGTCACGTGATGCTGCTCCGTTTATGTAGCGAGGCAGAAAATAAGGACGGGAAGCCGCCACATTGAACAGATCAGAGTTTCCACAGACCAACACTTCACTCTATTTATGCACTCTGAGAGGAAATTTATCGCTTATTTCTGTCAACCAAACTGGGTCAACATCATAATGTAGCATCAACTTCACATCACGTGGAATTTACACTGGAATTTATAAAGAAGCTGAGAGAAAACTGAATTCAAGTTGAGCTAACTTAACCTTCCTGTTGTCTTCATTTACGGGCACCAAAAAATATTGTTACCTTGTCTGAAAAAAATCAGCAAAAAAATTTCCCAAATTTCTGAAAATTTGCAAAACCTTCAGGAAGAAAATTCCAATAATTCCTGAAAAGTTTCCCTTAAAAGTTTTATTTATAAAAAAGTTCCTAAATTTGGCAAGAAAATTCTTGTAAATATTTTCAAAAAATGAGCAAAAAATATCTAAAGTGATTGCATATATATCAGTAAAACTTGTAATATTGTCTTGAAGAGCATTCATAAAAAAAAATCTGCGCAATTTGCTGGTTTTTAGTTGATTTTGTTGCGAATGTTCTTCAACATTTTAACATTTCTTTTAGCTGTAAACTGTCTGAAAATGACAAAAAAGATGAAACTTGGTGCAAAATTACTCACAAATTTCTCCTAATGAGATAAAACTTTGACAAACTGACTTGAAATTATCTGAAATTACCCATAATTTGTCCAAAAAGATTAAGAATTTGTGCATAAGTGGATTAAAAAGTGAATTCAAATTGAGGTATCTCTATTCTTCTATTTGCTTGATTGGACTCAACAACAAGTAACACAATTTCACCAATTTTACTCAAGATTTGGCAAAAGTTCAACTAAAATAACTGGAAACTGTTCAAAATGAATCCAAATGACAATTTGCTCAAAAAAAGCGGAATCTTTGTGCAAAATGATCCAAAAGCTTTTCCTAATTGACTAAATTGTATAAAATTACCCAAACATTTGCCCAAAAAGATTCAAAATGTGTGCGATAAGTTGATGTGATCTTCTTGTTAAGCACATTTAACTTGTAGAATTAGGGTTAGGGCTTTAGGAATCTAACGTTCCTAAAACTGAAACGTTGTCCATCCTCCAGATGGATCTGAAGACCCGACCGGCCTCTGGGGCGGCGTTTGGTGAAGTTATCTCTGGAGGCTGCTGGAGGATAAATGTGGAGATCTGCAGATAGAAGCCAAGAAGATGAACGGAGCTGGAGAGGAAGAAGATCTACAGTGGTGTTCAAAGTAATAGCAGTCCCACATCACTTTATCAGGACCGTCGGTGTTGATTTAACTCATTTCTGTAAGTCATACCTTGAAAATAGAAACGGGGTGCTGGGGGGAGGAGGGGAGCAGGGCCGTGCAGAGACCTTTGGAGGGGCAGGTGCTCAAAGTTCAAAGGGGGCACATGGAGCAAGAATTTGAAACACCATACAGAAACATACCTCATAATACAAGGAGCAGCAGTAGCTAAGTCTCAGGACTGCTGATCAGAAGGTCATTGGTTCAAACCCTGACCTGTGATGTAGTGTATTTGAGAAAAATTATTATTTGGAAGCTGAATTTACATCACCATTAGACACTGGACTGTTTAACTGTGGCTGCTCTTCCTGGAGTCCTTGCTTTTAAATTTCATACCTTTTCCAGACATGTACTGTAGAGTCACGGATTTGCTCCATGGTGCTGATTCATAATCTGCCCTTTATTATTCATAGTGCTAATAATAAGTTTAAAAAACAATTAAATGATATAGAAATCATGTATTTAAATGTATTTGTACTTTTATTCAGTTTGACTATCCACTTTGCGCAAGCCAGCAAGGTTCTAAAAGTTTTATATTATATTTAATTTGTCTAAATATACAAATGTTATAAACAAGTCCTGATATCTTTAAATGAGAGGTTGAGAGAAAAACAACTCAAATTCTTCTAATTATTATTGTTATTGTATTTGTACTGCAATAGTCCAAAATTATGTGAAAATGCATGTACGTAGTTTCAGTGAAATAACATAACCTCTGTCTCATTGCCTCTAGAAACAGGAAACACACTGCAACTCACTGACAGTAAAATAATACATCTCTTATGCACTTTGCCCATGACAACAGAAACACACAGAAACATGCAGAAGCCTGGCAGACTTTATCCTCTCAGCAGCTGTGTGGTTAACTAGCAGCTAGAACTGATGACAGGTGTGTGTTAGAGTCAGACACACACACAGGATGCTCACTTCATCAGTCATCTTGCAAAAATACACCGTACATAAACGAATCCCGCTGCAGAACCTCCTCTCCATCAGGACCATCAGTTGTTGATGTCCTCCCTCGGGTCTCCGGTTTCTAGACTAGCGGCGCTAGCGCAGAGCTACAGGGAACATCTGGACCCCTCAGAGCAGTGAGTGACGTCTGCGTAGATCACGTGACCGACCGACGGTAGATCTGAATTATTATTATTTTTGTTTTATTTATTATTTTGGACCGTGGAGACTTTTACACACACACACACACACACACACACACACACACTTACAAATGGAAACAAAATTAAGTAGAATTTAAAAAAAAACAACTTTGACAACAGGGCACTTTGGGCATCAAGGAGCAAAGGGGCAGGTGCTTCGGCCCGTCCGCCTCCACCCCCCCCCCCCCCCCCCCCCCCCCCCCCCCCGCTGAAGAAATACCACAATCTTGGGATTAATCAAAAATAAAACCCTAACTCTATGATATACAAGAACTGTCGACCTCACCTGTTGTCTAAACTGGACAAACCACAGTATTTCAACCCCAACTTAGTTATTGACGAAACAACATAGAAAACAGCAGTGGACTACTTCCAGCTGCGGAGGGACACCCTTTTCCAGCTAGCTGCAATCTGACGCAGTGACGCAGCAGAGTGCAACTGACCAGGGCGGAGGGATACGTCATTCTGCTGGCAGAAGAGACGTGGCGAGGAGGTAAGTTATCTTCTGAAAGGTGTGTCTGAGTTTTTGTCGATAAAATTTAATAACAATGGCAGTTTATTCTGTGATAAAATGGAATAAAATCAGCACATTGACAGAGCTTTGCGAATATGACTACATTTCCGTGTTTTTCTCTGTGCTAATCCATCGAGTGAATCAAAGTTTGAAATGGCGCATTAGTAAATTACACCACTGTTGTCAATGGCGGCCATTTTAGATGAGGGGCGTTCATTTAGGTTAGAAAAATGCTTCCGACGAGACAGGAGCCATAAAAAAAACTGTTGAGTTCAACATTTGCCTGCAAGCAACTGCTGGCTAACGTTACCCTTTTGTTAGCTAGCTAGTTTGCACACAGTTAAAGTTGTGCCGCTATGCCCGCGAAACTGACCCCCCTCCTCCCCCCTCCCCGGATCAAAGGGGCCGCTATTTGTCTATTTGTCCATCTGCACGGTAAGTTTTAACTTGTGAAATAACACGTTAATGAAGTCTAAAGACTTGGACGCTTATATTTACTGCATATAGTCAACGTATTTGTCGATGGTCCGAGTGTTTGAGGGGAGGCATTTGTGTTTGTACAGCGTATCGTAATGAAACGAGCTGAAATACCGTGAATTTCATGCATTCACGCGCTGCTGTTTATCGCCCGCCGCGCGCTCTCTATTCATCCTCTTGCTCGCGCTATCACAACAGAGCTCCTCTCCCTCAGCTGCTCTGGAGATGGAGATGCCTGTCAGGGTGCAGCACTGTCTGAACTGTGTGTGGCTTGTCTAGTTTATCTTTTCTACTTTTACTAATTACCCTACAGTCTGCAGTTAATCTGGTGGTTATTAAATTGATTATTCCATAGAAGGTCAGAAAATAATATTGATGTAGTTCTTTTTTTTAAATTCCAAAATATTTTTTTATTGTTTTTCACATGAAAATATCAGTACATTTGTATAAATCAATGGCTCACAAGGTCTTCTTAACCCTCTGGCTTTGTTCAAAAACAACATCCATTCAGTTTGTTTCTGGTCATTTTTGGCTCCCAACATACTGAGTGTAATTTTTTAGATTTTTTTTTAAATCTTTTTTGCTACTTTTACTGCATAAAGTTTTTAACTAACATCAATTCTTATCATACGTATAAAATATTCATTTAATATTTTTAACCCTTCAAATGCCAGTTTGTTTGCACAAAGCACTTGTTGAAAAACAGCCTCAGAAATGACCATGATCTATATTCCCAGTGCTATCGGTTTTTCTTGTTTTATTAATAGCACAGTCTGAGATATGTAATTCATTAACAGCAACACTGATTATGATGCATTATTGTTTTTGAGCAGAGAGAGGGTTAGCCTAACCCTTCCTCTCAGCGTGTTTGTGGCCAAAAATGGCCACCCCCTGTTTGCAGTCTCAAAATGCTTTAAAATTAATATATATGAAAATATTTTTCCACTTTCACCAACTTGATTTTTAAAATTTGCATCAGTTCTGTCCATGAAAACCAAAAACCAGAATTTTGACCTTTTAAATGCCTGTTAGATAACATAATGATTTATGAAGGGAGAAAAGCACAAAATCACTTTTTTAAATAAAAATTATACATGCTGCCTGATTAATTTTGCTAAATGTTTGTCAATAATTAGCAGTATCAATGATTTTTATGCATCATTAACTTTTTTGTGCACTGACAAAAAAGAAGAAAACTACCACCTACTGTTTTTAGAAAATGCTGTAAAAAAAAAATACCGCATTTATTTTCTACTTTCAACAGTCAAGTTTTTAAAATTAGAATCAGTCCTGACCACGAAATCCAAAATTTCTTTCAGCTTCAGAATTTTAAATCTTTAAATTTGATTTGAGAAAAAAATGCACAATACTTGTTTACTTTGAAAAACAACATTTATTTTTATAGAGGGGTGGTACTGGATTGAAATGCAGGGTCTCTTTATTAGTGGGAAACCAAAGAATTTTGCCATTGCGAGATATCCATTCAGCCGCCAGCTCCTCTGTATCTGCCATTACCTGTAGCTGTGTTTTTTTGTTGAACCGCTGTGTCTGTATTGTCCTCACCCCCTGAGGAGGAAGAATCAGGTACTGGCTGGTACTGCTCATCATCAGTAGAGTGGTGCTGTCATCCTCTGAGGAGGATGTGTCCTCATCTTCACGAGAGGATGTGTCCTCATCTTTGGTAGATGTCGTCTCTTCAAGTGCAGTGGATTTCTCCCCATCTTCGCTCTCTGATCGCATCACAAACTCAAGTGCTTGAAGCAGTGAATATGACCTCCTCACCGTCTTGCCAGAGTAAAAATGATCTGGGAGCTGTTGGGCTGCTGATAGCATTAGTACTGACTGCACCTGCATAAAGTCCAGGACAGATTTCTGAACAGTGTCGTAGGTTGTTTTTGTTTGCCCTGCAGCTGCATCTTTGCAAGATGTCCTGTGATTTTTTTTTTGGAGACTAGATATTTGGGTGTCTGAGTTCTATTCTGTAGTTGAGTGTGGCACTTTTTATGAAAACAACAAAGCTACAGTTACTTTCAACATGTGCATCAAAGTCAAGTTTGCCTGGGACACTCAAAGCTCAACAGCCTGCATCAGCAGAAATTCACTGCAAGCTGGATCTAAGATTCAATAATTTATTTCTCTCTACATTTTTTTGTGTTGCAATTTCATGTACAGACACACTTTTCATTATCTGACATCCTTAAGATCACACCTGTGTCAGAATTGTGTCATTCATTTACTCCACTGGAGGGGAGTAAGCCATCATACACCCCCTATTGGAAACTAGGAATATTACATGAAATTGCTCCTTTGGCCAAAAATAGACAAATGACATAATCTGGTAGAAAACATTAAAAACTACAATTTTGAAGTGTTGAGTTAGGAATGAAAGCAGTTTTACCCAACTTGTATGCTTTAGTACTGTGAATAACAAGGAATGAAAAAATGTAGTTTACATGGGTTTCAATTGGCCAAAAATGGCCACGATGGAGCCAAGAGGTACAATTGTATGTATACAGTATATGAGCTGAAAATTAGCTAAGAGCTGAAGTTGAAAATTGAAAGATCTGAAAACATTCCAGACCCTAAGGAAATTTCATTCCATTTGCATTAACACAGCTGAAATGGTCAAAAAAAGAAAGCAAAATTGATTCACATTATCCTTTTTCAAAACCTGCAGCTCATTTAATTTTTTTTCTCTTGCAGTTGTATAAAGCAGCCATTTCATCAAGCAGGAGGTTGACCCTTCAAAGTGTGATGCAGTGCCTTGATAAAGAGGTATGTATAGCGTGAATTTGTCAATGTGAACTGTAGTATTGCATGAGCTCACTTTTGTCTAACTTTATGTAGGACACAAATCAGAATAGGAGGACAGCTGCCCTTCTTGGTGGTCGGAGGATAACAAACGAGGAAGACGAATGTCAGGATGTAAGAAAATTAACATGTTTATATTAATCATTGACTAGATTTACTGATATTCATTTTAAACGAAAGTAAACATTCTTTTTTTTCCCCACAACATTGCAGAACCTTTTTCATTACCACGTTCAGTTTTTATTAGGTCACCTGAGGCAAAGTGAAGGACCTAAATTAATTACAAATTTCAAAGATCCCAGGCTGCCCAGAACCCTATCCAGATATGGTAAAATCCAATACACTTTGTGGATGGAAGGGTCCAGGCCTCAGAGTTTCACATTTGGCAAAGTTTATCTCCCTTATCTATAGTAATCGTAACCTTGATGCCCTAGAAATTAAGGTCTTGATAAGTTTGTGAAGTTTGCATTCAATCCTCAAGTAATGAAGCTGCTAAAGTGGTGACAAAACCCACACCCACTCCACACACAGATCTCTGAATTAAAAACATTGGCTTAATCTATGATGGAGCTGAAAAAATCCGACCCACCAGCATTAGGTGTTTGCTTCTTACATGACTGTAGCAGCATAAATCCTAAAATCACGCACTTTGTTGAATATAAATTGATTGACTTATGTGGTATACCATTCAAAACGTGGATTTGTATTTTTTTTTTTTCCATAAACAACAAAACTGACTACATCAAAAATTCAGGTGACCGTCAAGTCCCACGGGCTCTTGTTTTTGTTTTGTTTAAGCTTTGCTCTCCATGCTTGTTGCCGGCTCCTCAGTACCTTCAAGGTAGGTAGTCCAGCGCTGCAACTCAATGACAGGAACTAAAATGGGGTCGTGTGGGGATCTTTCTTGCACCCATCTCATCTATCGTCGTCTCTGAGCCCAGCCAGCCTCCAGTTGCAGGCCAATATTAATCTTTTACTGTAATATTTTCTCTAATATTCATCTTTTTCTGCAAAATTTTAGCTCTAATATTCACATTTTACTGCAGTATTTTAGCTCTAATATTCATCCAGAGTCTCCGTCTCTCTTTCTGTCTCTCTGTCTCGCTTTCGGTCTCCCTCTCTCTCTGTCTCTGTCTGTCTCTCTGTCTGTGTCTCTCTTTCTCTGTCTCTGTCTGTTGTGTCTGTCTCTGTCTCTCTCTGTGTATCTCTCTGTCTATCTCTCTGTCTGTCCCTCTCTCTGTCAGTCTGTCTGTCTCTGTCTGTCTGTGTCTCTCTGTCTGTCTCTCTCCCTCTCTGTCTGTGTCTCTTTTTCTCTCTGTCTTTCTCTGTCTTTCTCTCTCCCTCTCTGTCTCTCTCTGTCGGTGTTTGTATGTGTCTCTGTCTGTCTGTCAGTCTGTGTCTCTCATTGTCTCTCTATCTCTGTGTCTCTCTCTCTCTGTCTGTCTGTGTCTTTGTCTCTCTCGGTCTGTGTGTCTCTCTCTCTGTCTCAGTCTGTGTGTGTGTCTCACTGTGTGTTTGTGTCTCTCTCTCTCTGTCTGTCCTCTAGCTGCAGGCTCTTGGGTTCTCCTGGCTGTGGTCGCCTCCGCTGCCTTGGGTTCTCCGTGCTGTGGTCGCCTCCGCTGTCTTGGGTTCTCCTTGCTGTTGTGGCCTTCGCTGTCTTGGGTTCTCCGTGCTGTGGTCGCCTCCGCTGTCTTGGGTTCTCCGTGCTGTGGTCGCCTCCGCTGTCTTGGGTTCTCCGTGCTGTGGTCGCCTCCGCTGTCTTGGGTTCTCCGGGCTGTGGTCGCTTCCGCTGTCTTGGGTTCTCCGTGCTGTGGTCGCCTCCGCTGTCTTGGGTTCTCCGTGCTGTGGTCGCCTCCGCTGTCTTGCGTTCTCCGTGCTGTGGTCGCCTCCGCTGTCTTGGGTTCTCCGGGCTGTGGTCGCTTCCGCTGTCTAGGGTTCTCCGGGCTGTGGTCGCTTCCGCTGTCTTGGGTTCTCCGGGCCGTGGTCGCCTCCGCTCTCTCGGGTTCACCGGGCCGTGGTCGCCTCCGCTGTCTCGGGTTCTCCGGGCCGTGGTCGCCTCTGCTGTCTTGGGTTCTCCGTGCTGTGGTCGCCTCCGCTGCCTTGGGTTCTCCGTGCTGTGGTCGCCTCCGCTGCCTTGGGTTCTCCTGGCTGTGGTCGTCTCCGCTGTCTTGGGTTCTCCGTGCTGTGGTCGCCTCCGCTGTCTTGGGTTCTCCGGGCTGTGGTCGCCTCCGCTGTCTTGGGTTCTCCGTGCTGTGGTCGCCTCCGCTGTCTTGGGTTCTCCGTGCTGTGGTCGCCTCCGCTGTCTTGGGTTCTCCGTGCTGTGGTCGCCTCCGCTGTCTTGGGTTCTCCTGGCTGTGGTCGCCTCCGCTGTCTTGGGTTCTCCGTGCTGTGGTCGCCTCCGCTGTCTTGGGTTCTCCGTGCTGTGGTCGCCTCTGCTGTCTTGGGTTCTCCGGGCTGTGGTCGCCTCCGCTGTCTTGGGTTCTCCGGGCTGTGGTTGCCTCCGCTGTCTTGAGTTCTCCTTGCTGTTGTGGCCTTCACTGTCTTGGGTTCTCTGTGCTGTAGTCGCCTCCGCTGTCTTGGGTTCTCCGGGCTGTGGTCGCCTCCGCTGTCTTGGGTTCTCCGTGCTGTGGTCGCCTCCGCTGTCTTGGGTTCTCCGGGCTGTGGTCGCTTCCGCTGTCTTGGGTTCTCCGTGCTGTGGTCGCCTCCGCTGTCTTGGGTTCTCCGTGCTGTGGTCGCCTCCGCTGTCTTGGGTTCTCCGTGCTGTGGTCGCCTCCGCTGTCTTGGGTTCTCCGGGCTGTGGTCGCTTCCGCTGTCTAGGGTTCTCCGGGCTGTGGTCGCTTCCGCTGTCTTGGGTTCTCCGGGCCGTGGTTGCCTCCGCTCTCTCGGGTTCACCGGGCCGTGGTCGCCTCCGCTGTCTCGGGTTCTCCGGGCTGTGGTCCCCTCTGCTGTCCTGGGTTCTCCGGGCTGTGGTCGCCTCTGCTGTCCTGGGTTCTCCGTGCTGTGGTCGCCTCCGCTGCCTTGGGTTCTCCGTGCTGTGGTCGCCTCCGCTGCCTTGGGTTCTCCTGGCTGTGGTCGTCTCCGCTGTCTTGGGTTCTCCGGGCTGTGGTCGCCTCCGCTATCTTGGGTTCTCCAGGCTGTGGTCGCCTCCACTGTCTTGGGTTCTCCGTGCTTTGGTCGCCTCCGCTGTCTTTGGTTCTCCGTGCTGTGGTCGCCTCCGCTGTCTTGGGTTCTCCGTGCTGTGGTCGCCTCCGCTGTCTTGGGTTCTCCTGGCTGTGGTCGCCTCCGCTGTCTTGGGTTCTCCGTGCTGTGGTCGCCTCCGCTGTCTTGGGTTCTCCGTGCTGTGGTCGCCTCCGCTGTCTTGGGTTCTCCGGGCTGTGGTCGCTTCCGCTGTCTTGGGTTCTCCGTGCTGTGGTCGCCTCCGCTGTCTTGGGTTCTCCGGGCTGTGGTCGCCTCCGCTGTCTTGGGTTCTCCGTGCTGTGGTCGCCTCCGCTGTCTTGGGTTCTCCTGGCTGTGGTCGCCTCCGCTGTCTTGGGTTCTCCGTGCTGTGGTCGCCTCCGCTGTCTTGGGTTCTCCGTGCTGTGGTCGCCTCCGCTGTCTTGGGTTCTCCGTGCTGTGGTCGCCTCCGCTGTCTTGGGTTCTCCGTGCTGTGGTCGCCTCCGCTGTCTTGGGTTCTCCTGGCTGTGGTCGCCTCCGCTGTCTTGGGTTCTCCGTGCTGTGGTCGCCTCCGCTGTCTTGGGTTCTCCGTGCTGTGGTCGCCTCCGCTGTCTTGGGTTCTCCGTGCTGTGGTCGCCTCCGCTGTCTTGGGTTCTCCGTGCTGTGGTCGCCTCCGCTGTCTTGGGTTCTCCGTGCTGTGGTCGCCTCCGCTGTCTTGGGTTCTCCTGGCTGTGGTCGCCTCCGCTGTCTTGGGTTCTCCGTGCTGTGGTCGCCTCCGCTGTCTTGGGTTCTCCGTGCTGTGGTCGCCTCTGCTGTCTTGGGTTCTCCGGGCTGTGGTCGCCTCCGCTGTCTTGGGTTCTCCGGGCTGTGGTTGCCTCCGCTGTCTTGAGTTCTCCTTGCTGTTGTGGCCTTCGCTGTCTTGGGTTCTCCGTGCTGTAGTCGCCTCCGCTGTCTTGGGTTCTCCGGGCTGTGGTCGCCTCCGCTGTCTTGGGTTCTCCGTGCTGTGGTCGCCTCCGCTGTCTTGGGTTCTCCGGGCTGTGGTCGCTTCCGCTGTCTTGGGTTCTCCGTGCTGTGGTCGCCTCCGCTGTCTTGGGTTCTCCGTGCTGTGGTCGCCTCCGCTGTCTTGGGTTCTCCGTGCTGTGGTCGCCTCCGCTGTCTTGGGTTCTCCGGGCTGTGGTCGCTTCCGCTGTCTAGGGTTCTCCGGGCTGTGGTCGCCTCCGCTGTCTTGGGTTCTCCGTGCTGTGGTCGCCTCCGCTGTCTTGGGTTCTCCGGGCTGTGGTTGCCTCCGCTGTCTTGAGTTCTCCTTGCTGTTGTGGCCTTCGCTGTCTTGGGTTCTCCGTGCTGTAGTCGCCTCCGCTGTCTTGGGTTCTCCGGGCCGTGGTTGCCTCCGCTCTCTCGGGTTCACCGGGCCGTGGTCGCCTCCGCTGTCTCGGGTTCTCCGGGCTGTGGTCGCCTCTGCTGTCCTGGGTTCTCCGGGCTGTGGTCGCCTCTGCTGTCCTGGGTTCTCCGTGCTGTGGTCGCCTCCGCTGCCTTGGGTTCTCCGTGCTGTGGTCGTCTCCGCTGTCTTGGGTTCTCCGGGCTGTGGTCGCCTCCGCTGTCTTGGGTTCTCCAGGCTGTGGTCGCCTCCACTGTCTTGGGTTCTCCGTGCTTTGGTCGCCTCCGCTGTCTTTGGTTCTCCGTGCTGTGGTCGCCTCCGCTGTCTTGGGTTCTCCGTGCTGTGGTCGCCTCCGCTGTCTTGGGTTCTCCTGGCTGTGGTCGCCTCCGCTGTCTTGGGTTCTCCGTGCTGTGGTCGCCTCCGCTGTCTTGGGTTCTCCGTGCTGTGGTCGCCTCCGCTGTCTTGGGTTCTCCGGGCTGTGGTCGCTTCCGCTGTCTTGGATTCTCCGTGCTGTGGTCGCCTCCGCTGTCTTGGGTTCTCCGGGCTGTGGTCGCCTCCGCTGTCTTGGGTTCTCCGTGCTGTGTTCGCCTCCGCTGTCTTGGGTTCTCCTGGCTGTGGTCGCCTCCGCTGTCTTGGGTTCTCCGTGCTGTGGTCGCCTCCGCTGTCTTGGGTTCTCCGTGCTGTGGTCGCCTCCGCTGTCTTGGGTTCTCCGTGCTGTGGTCGCCTCCGCTGTCTTGGGTTCTCCGTGCGGTGGTCACCTCCGCTGTCTTGGGTTCTCCTGGCTGTGGTCGCCTCCGCTGTCTTGGGTTCTCCGTGCTGTGGTCGCCTCCGCTGTCTTGGGTTCTCCGTGCTGTGGTCGCCTCCGCTGTCTTGGGTTCTCCGGGCTGTGGTCGCCTCCGCTGTCTTGAGTTCTCCTTGCTGTTGTCGCCTCCGCTGTCTTGGGTTCTCCGTGCTGTAGTCGCCTCCGCTGTCTTGGGTTCTCCGGGCTGTGGTCGCCTCCGCTGTCTTGGGTTCTCCGTGCTGTTGTGGCCTTCGCTGTCTTGGGTTCTCCGTGCTGTAGTCGCCTCCGCTGTCTTGGGTTCTCCGGGCTGTGGTCGCCTCCGCTGTCTTTGGTTCTCCGTGCTGTGGTCGCCTCCGCTGTCTTGGGTTCTCCGTGCTGTGGTCGCCTCCGCTGTCTTGGGTTCTCCTGGCTGTGGTCGCCTCCGCTGTCTTGGGTTCTCCGTGCTGTGGTCGCCTCCGCTGTCTTGGGTTCTCCGTGCTGTGGTCGCCTCCGCTGTCTTGGGTTCTCCGGGCTGTGGTCGCTTCCGCTGTCTTGGGTTCTCCGTGCTGTGGTCGCCTCCGCTGTCTTGGGTTCTCCGGGCTGTGGTCGCCTCCGCTGTCTTGGGTTCTCCGTGCTGTGGTCGCCTCCGCTGTCTTGGGTTCTCCTGGCTGTGGTCGCCTCCGCTGTCTTGGGTTCTCCGTGCTGTGGTCGCCTCCGCTGTCTTGGGTTCTCCGTGCTGTGGTCGCCTCCGCTGTCTTGGGTTCTCCGTGCTGTGGTCGCCTCCGCTGTCTTGGGTTCTCCGTGCGGTGGTCGCCTCCGCTGTCTTGGGTTCTCCTGGCTGTGGTCGCTTCCGCTATCTTGGGTTCTCCGGGCTGTGGTTGCCTCCGCTCTCTCGGGTTCTCCGTGCTGTGGTCGCCTCCGCTGTCTTGGGTTCTCCGTGCTGTGGTCGCCTCCGCTGTCTTGGGTTCTCCGGGCTGTGGTCGCTTCCGCTGTCTTGGGTTCTCCGTGCTGTGGTCGCCTCCGCTGTCTTGGGTTCTCCGGGCTGTGGTCGCCTCCGCTGTCTTGGGTTCTCCGTGCTGTGTTCGCCTCCGCTGTCTTGGGTTCTCCTGGCTGTGGTCGCCTCCGCTGTCTTGGGTTCTCCGTGCTGTGGTCGCCTCCGCTGTCTTGGGTTCTCCGTGCTGTGGTCGCCTCCGCTGTCTTGGGTTCTCCGTGCTGTGGTCGCCTCCGCTGTCTTGGGTTCTCCGTGCGGTGGTCGCCTCCGCTGTCTTGGGTTCTCCTGGCTGTGGTCGCCTCCGCTGTCTTGGGTTCTCCGTGCTGTGGTCGCCTCCGCTGTCTTGGGTTCTCCGTGCTGTGGTCGCCTCCGCTGTCTTGGGTTCTCCGGGCTGTGGTCGCCTCCGCTGTCTTGAGTTCTCCTTGCTGTTGTCGCCTCCGCTGTCTTGGGTTCTCCGTGCTGTAGTCGCCTCCGCTGTCTTGGGTTCTCCGGGCTGTGGTCGCCTCCGCTGTCTTGGGTTCTCCGTGCTGTTGTGGCCTTCGCTGTCTTGGGTTCTCCGTGCTGTAGTCGCCTCCGCTGTCTTGGGTTCTCCGGGCTGTGGTCGCCTCCGCTGTCTTTGGTTCTCCGTGCTGTGGTCGCCTCCGCTGTCTTGGGTTCTCCGTGCTGTGGTCGCCTCCGCTGTCTTGGGTTCTCCTGGCTGTGGTCGCCTCCGCTGTCTTGGGTTCTCCGTGCTGTGGTCGCCTCCGCTGTCTTGGGTTCTCCGTGCTGTGGTCGCCTCCGCTGTCTTGGGTTCTCCGGGCTGTGGTCGCTTCCGCTGTCTTGGGTTCTCCGTGCTGTGGTCGCCTCCGCTGTCTTGGGTTCTCCGGGCTGTGGTCGCCTCCGCTGTCTTGGGTTCTCCGTGCTGTGGTCGCCTCCGCTGTCTTGGGTTCTCCTGGCTGTGGTCGCCTCCGCTGTCTTGGGTTCTCCGTGCTGTGGTCGCCTCCGCTGTCTTGGGTTCTCCGTGCTGTGGTCGCCTCCGCTGTCTTGGGTTCTCCGTGCTGTGGTCGCCTCCGCTGTCTTGGGTTCTCCGTGCTGTGGTCGCCTCCGCTGTCTTGGGTTCTCCTGGCTGTGGTCGCTTCCGCTGTCTTGGGTTCTCCGGGCTGTGGTCGCCTCCGCTCTCTCGGGTTCACCGGGCCGTGGTCGCCTCCGCTGTCTCGGGTTCTCCGGGCTGTGGTCGCCTCTGCTGTCCTGGGTTCTCCGTGCTGTGGTCGCCTCCGCTGCCTTGGGTTCTCCGTGCTGTGGTCGCCTCCACTGCCTTGGGTTCTCCTGGCTGTGGTCGTCTCCGCTGTCTTGGGTTCTCCGTGCTGTGGTCGCCTCCGCTGTCTTGGGTTCTCCGGGCTGTGGTCGCCTCCGCTGTCTTGGGTTCTCCGGGCTGTGGTCGCCTCCACTGTCTTGGGTTCTCCATGCTTTGGTCGCCTCCGCTGTCTTTGGTTCTCCGTGCTGTGGTCGCCTCCGCTGTCTTGGGTTCTCCGTGCTGTGGTCGCCTCCGCTGTCTTGGGTTCTCCTGGCTGTGGTCGCCTCCGCTGTCTTGGGTTCTCCGTGCTGTGGTCGCCTCCGCTGTCTTGGGTTCTCCGTGCTGTGGTCGCCTCCGCTGTCTTGGGTTCTCCGGGCTGTGGTCGCTTCCGCTGTCTAGGGTTCTCCGGGCTGTGGTCGCTTCCGCTGTCTTGGGTTCTCCGGGCCGTGGTTGCCTCCGCTCTCTCGGGTTCACCGGGCCGTGGTCGCCTCCGCTGTCTCGGGTTCTCCAGGCTGTGGTCGCCTCTGCTGTCCTGGGTTCTCCGTGCTGTGGTTGCCTCCGCTGCCTTGGGTTCTCCTGGCTGTGGTCGTCTCCGCTGTCTTGGGTTCTCCGTGCTGTGGTCGCCTCCGCTGTCTTGGGTTCTCCGGGCTGTGGTCGCCTCCGCTGTCTTGGGTTCTCCGGGCTGTGGTCGCCTCCGCTGTCTTGGGTTCTCCGTGCTGTGGTCGCCTCCGCTGTCTTTGGTTCTCCGGGCTGTGGTCGCCTCTGCTGTCCTGGGTTCTCCGTGCTGTGGTCGCCTCAGCTGCCTTGGGTTCTCCGTGCTGTGGTCGCCTCCGCTGCCTTGGGTTCTCCTGGCTGTGGTCGTCTCCGCTGTCTTGGGTTCTCCGTGCTGTGGTCGCCTCCGCTGTCTTGGGTTCTCTGGGCTGTGGTCGCCTCCGCTGTCTTGGGTTCTCCGGGCTGTGGTCGCCTCCACTGTCTTGGGTTCTCCGTGCTTTGGTCGCCTCCGCTGTCTTTGGTTCTCCGTGCTGTGGTCGCCTCCGCTGTCTTGGGTTCTCCGTGCTGTGGTCGCCTCCGCTGTCTTGGGTTCTCCGGGCTGTGGTCGCTTCCGCTGTCTTGGGTTCTCCGTGCTGTGGTCGCCTCCGCTGTCTTGGGTTCTCCGGGCTGTGGTCGCCTCCGCTGTCTTGGGTTCTCCGTGCTGTGGTCGCCTCCGCTGTCTTGGGTTCTCCTGGCTGTGGTCGCCTCCGCTGTCTTGGGTTCTCCGTGCTGTGGTCGCCTCCGCTGTCTTGGGTTCTCCGTGCTGTGGTCGCCTCCGCTGTCTTGGGTTCTCCGTGCTGTGGTCGCCTCCGCTGTCTTGGGTTCTCCGTGCGGTGGTCGCCTCCGCTGTCTTGGGTTCTCCTGGCTGTGGTCGCTTCCGCTATCTTGGGTTCTCCGGGCTGTGGTTGCCTCCGCTCTCTCGGGTTCACCGGGCCGTGGTCGCCTCCGCTGTCTCGGGTTCTCCGGGCTGTGGTCGCCTCTGCTGTCCTGGGTTCTCCGTGCTGTGGTCGCCTCCGCTGCCTTGGGTTCTCCGTGCTGTGGTCGCCTCCACTGCCTTGGGTTCTCCTGGCTGTGGTCGTCTCCGCTGTCTTGGGTTCTCCGTGCTGTGGT
The DNA here is from genome assembly GCA_027123335.1 of Amphiprion clarkii. Lineage (NCBI taxonomy): Eukaryota > Metazoa > Chordata > Actinopteri > Pomacentridae > Amphiprion > Amphiprion clarkii. The sequence goes on from CM049583.1 coordinate 33,048,683, forward strand.
CGCCTCCGCTGTCTTGGGTTCTCCGGGCTGTGGTCGCCTCCGCTGTCTTGGGTTCTCCGGGCTGTGGTCGCCTCCACTGTCTTGGGTTCTCCATGCTTTGGTCGCCTCCGCTGTCTTTGGTTCTCCGTGCTGTGGTCGCCTCCGCTGTCTTGGGTTCTCCGTGCTGTGGTCGCCTCCGCTGTCTTGGGTTCTCCTGGCTGTGGTCGCCTCCGCTGTCTTGGGTTCTCCGTGCTGTGGTCGCCTCCGCTGTCTTGGGTTCTCCGTGCTGTGGTCGCCTCCGCTGTCTTGGGTTCTCCGGGCTGTGGTCGCTTCCGCTGTCTAGGGTTCTCCGGGCTGTGGTCGCTTCCGCTGTCTTGGGTTCTCCGTGCTGTGGTCGCCTCCGCTGTCTTGGGTTCTCCGGGCTGTGGTCGCTTCCGCTGTCTTGGGTTCTCCGTGCTGTGGTCGCCTCCGCTGTCTTGGGTTCTCCGGGCCGTGGTCGCCTCCGCTCTCTCGGGTGCTCCGGGCCGTGGTCGCCTCCGCTGTCTCGGGTTCTCCGGGCCGTGGTCGCCTCTGCTGTCTCGGGTTCTCCGTGCTGTGGTCGCCTCCGCTGTCTTGGGTTCTCCTGGCTTTGGTCGCCTCCGCTGTCTTGGGTTCTCCGTGCTGTGGTCGCCTCCGCTGTCTTGGGTTCTCCGGGCTGTGGTCGCCTCCGCTGTCTTGGGTTCTCCGGGCTGTGGTCGCTTCCGCTGTCTAGGGTTCTCCGGGCTGTGGTCGCTTCCGCTGTCTCGGGTTCTCCGGGCCGTGGTCGCCTCTGCTGTCTCGGGTTCTCCATGCTGTGGTCGCCTCCGCTGTCTTGGGTTCTCCTGGCTTTGGTCGCCTCCGCTGTCTTGGGTTCTCCGTGCTGTGGTCGCCTCCGCTGTCTTGGGTTCTCCGGGCTGTGGTCGCCTCCGCTGTCTTGGGTTCTCCGGGCTGTGGTCGCTTCCGCTGTCTTGGGTTCTCCGGGCTGTGGTCGCCTCCGCTCTCTCGGGTTCACCGGGCCGTGGTCGCCTCCGCTGTCTCGGGTTCTCCGGGCCGTGGTCGCCTCTGCTGTCTTGGGTTCTCCGTGCTGTGGTCGCCTCCGCTGCCTTGGGTTCTCCGTGCTGTGGTCGCCTCCGCTGCCTTGGGTTCTCCGTGCTGTGGTTGCCTCCGCTCTCTCGGGTTCACCGGGCCGTGGTCACCTCCGCTGTCTTGGGTTCTCCTGGCTGTGGTCGCCTCCGCTGTCTTGGGTTCTCCGTGCTGTGGTCGCCTCCGCTGTCTTGGGTTCTCCTTGCTGTTGTCGCCTCCGCTGTCTTGGGTTCTCCGTGCTGTGGTCGCCTCCGCTGTCTTGGGTTCTCCGGGCTGTGGTCGCCTCCGCTGTCTTGGGTTCTCCGTGCTGTGGTCGCCTCCGCTGTCTTGGGTTCTCCGTGCTGTGGTCGCCTCCGCTGTCTTGGGTTCTCCGGGCTGTGGTCGCTTCCGCTGTCTTGGGTTCTCCGTGCTGTGGTCGCCTCCGCTGTCTTGGGTTCTCCGTGCTGTGGTCGCCTCCGCTGTCTTGGGTTCTCCGTGCTGTGGTCGCCTCCGCTGTCTTGGGTTCTCCGTGCTGTGGTCGCCTCCGCTGTCTTGGGTTCTCCGGGCTGTGGTCGCCTCCGCTGTCTCGGGTTCTCCTGGCCGTGGTCGCCTCCGCTGTCTTGGGTTCTCCGTGCTGTGGTCGCCTCCGCTGTCTTGGGTTCTCCGTGCTGTGGTCGCCTCCGCTGTCTTGGGTTCTCCTGGCTGTGGTCGCCTCCGCTGTCTTGGGTTCTCCGTGCTGTGGTCGCCTCCGCTGTCTTGGGTTCTCCGTGCTGTGGTCGCCTCCGCTGTCTTGGGTTCTCCGTGCTGTGGTCGCCTCCGCTGTCTTGGGTTCTCCGGGCTGTGGTCGCCTCCGCTGTCTTGGGTTCTCCGTGCTGTGGTCGCCTCCGCTGTCTTGGGTTCTCCGGGCTGTGGTCGCCTCCGCTGTCTTGGGTTCTCCGTGCTGTGGTCGCCTCCGCTGTCTTGGGTTCTCCTGGCTGTGGTCGCCTCCGCTGTCTTGGGTTCTCCGTGCTGTGGTCGCTTCCGCTGTCTTGGGTTCTCCTGGCTGTGGTCGCCTCCGCTGTCTTGGGTTCTCCGTGCTGTGGTCGCCTCCGTTGTCTTGGGTTCTCCGTGCTGTGGTCGCCTCCGCTGTCTTGGGTTCTCTAAACTCTTTCTTTCTCTCTGACCTTTGTCTGTCTGTCCCCTTGACCTCTGGTGGCCTCCGCTGTTTTCGGTTGTCTGAACTCTTTCTGTCTCTCTCTCTGAGCTTTGTCTGTCTGTCTGTCTCGTTGACCTCTGTCTGTCTATCTCTTTGAGCTTTGTCTGTCTGTCTGTCTCTGCTCTCTGTCTGTTTGTCTCTCTGAGCTCTGGTCGCCTCCGCTGTCATGTAGCTCCTCCTGTCGTTCTCCTCCAAGTTCTTCGCCCAGGTGGCCCCTCCTGTCGTTCTCCTCCAGGTTCTCCGCCCAGGTGGCTCCTCCTGTCGTTCTCCTCCAGGTTCTCCTCCAGGTTCTGTGCCCAGGTGGCCCCTCCTGTCGTTCTCCTCCAGGTTCTCTGCCCAGGTCGCTCCTCCTGTCGTTCTCCTCCAGGTTCTCCTCCAAGTTCTGTGCCCGGATCATCCCTCCTGTCGTCATTCTCCACGTGCGGCGCCCATGTTGCTCCTCCTGTCGTTCTTCTCCAGGTTCTCCTCCAAGTTCTTCGCCCAGGTGGCTCCTCCTGTCGTTCTCCTCCAGGTTCTCCTCCAGGTTCTGTGCCCAGGTGGCCCCTCCTGTCATTCTCCTCCAGGTTCTCCGCCCAGGTCCTCCTCCCGTCGTTCTCCTCCAGGTTCCCCTCCACGTTCTCCGCCCAGGTGCTCCTCCCGTCGTTCTCCTCCAGGTTCCCCTCCACGTTCTCCACCCAGGTGGCCCCTCCTGTCGTTCTCCTCCAGGTTCTCTGCCCAGGTGGCCCCTCCTGTCGTTCTCCTCCAGGTTCTCTGCCCAGGTGGCCCCTCCTGTCGTTCTCCTCCAAGTTCTTCGCCCAGGTGGCCCCTCCTGTCGTTCTCCTCCAGGTTCTCCGCCCAGGTCGCTCCTCCTGTCGTTCTCCTCCAGGTTCTCCTCCAAGTTCTGTGCCCGGATCATCCCTCCTGTCGTCATTCTCCACGTGAGGCGCCCATGTTGCTCCTCCTGTCGTTCTCCTCCAGGTTCTGTGCCCAGGTGGCCCCTCCTGTCATTCTCCTCCAGGTTCTCCGCCGGGGTTGCTCCTCCTGTCATTCTCCTCCAGGTTCTGCGACCAGGTCGCTCCTCCTGTCGTTCTCCTCCAGGTTCTCCGCCGGGGTTGCTCCTCCTGTCATTCTCCTCCAGGTTCTCCCCCAGGTGTCGTTTTCCTGTCAGGTGTTACTGATCAAGATGACGACGAAGTTTTCCTGTCAGGTGTATCTGATGAAGATGATGTTTCTCTCTCCTCCTGTCCCCCAGGACAGGTGTTTGTCTGTCTCATCCTGTCCCCCATGACAGGTGTCACTTCTCCTGTTTCCAGGACAGATGTTTGTCTCTCTCATGTCCCCCAGGACAAGTCTCTCTCCTCCTGTCCCCCATGACAGGTGTCTCTCTCTCTCCTCCTGTCCCCATGACAGGTGTTTGTCTCACTCATGTCCCCCAAGACTAGTCTCTCTCCTCCTGTCCCCCATGACAGGTGTCTCTCTCTCTCTCTCCTCCTGTCGCCCGTGACAGGTGTCTGTCTCTCATCCTGTCCCCCATGACATTCGTCTCTCTCTCCTCCTGTCCCTGGGACAGGTGTTTGTCTCTCTCATGTCCCCCAGGACAAGTCTCTCTTCTCCTGTCCCCCAGGACAAGTGTCTGTCTCTCATCCTGTCTGCCGTGAGAGTTGTCTCTCTCTCTTCCTGTCCCTATGACAGGTGTTATTCTCTCTCATGTCCCCCAGGACAAGTCTCTCTCCTCCTGTCCCCCATTACAGGTGTCTCTCTTTCTCTCTCCTTCTGTCCCCCCTGACAGGTGTCTGTGTCTCATCCTGTCCCCCATGAGAGGCGTCGCTCTCTCCTCCTGTCCCCCAGGACAGGTGTTTGTCTCTCTCATGTCCCCCAGGACAAGTCTCTCCCCTCCTGTCCCCCAGGACAGGTGTCTCTCTCCTCCTGTCCCCCATTACAGGTGTTTGTCTCTCTCGCTTCCTGTTCCCAGGACAGGTCTGTCACTCTCTCTCATCTTGTCCCCCAGGACAGGTGTTTGTCTCTCTCCTCCTGTCCCCCTTGACACGTGTCACTCTCTCTCCTCCTGTCCCCCATGCAGGCATGGCAATTTTCCGCCGTTCTGCGGAAGTCCGCCGTTTTAATTTTCAAATTGATTGATTAGGGGGGGGTTGTTACTTTTGCTCCCGGTTTTTGAGAAGCGCTCAGCGTTTCTCCCGCAGCGTAACAGACAAAGAGAACCAGTATAGCTCCTGCTGCATTGTAAAAGGCCTTGCGATTGGTCGAAATTGGTTAGCTGCCAACGATCGGACCAATCAAATTGCTCGATGCATTCCTTTGTTACAATTCATGGCGGCATGTTCGTGTTGCGTCCCCCTGGAACCCCCCTGAAGATTGTATACCGAACATTTTCAGCTGAAATCAAAATTTGCTGTTGCCATGCCTGCCCATGACACGTGTCTCTTGCTCTCCTCCTGTCCGCCGTGACAGTTGTCTCTCTCTCTTCCTTTCCCCATGAGAGGTGTCTGTCTCTCATCCTGTCCCCCTTGACATGTGTCTCTCTCTCTCCTCCTGTCCCCCAGGACAGGTCTGTCTCTCTCTCATCCTGTCCCCCTTGACAGGTGTCTCTCTCTCTCTCTCTCCTGTGTGTTCCAGGGATGAGGGATTCACCCAGTCCAAAAATGTTCGCATTTCAACCTGATCATTTTCAAGTTTTTTTCACACTGAAATGAAGTGCATGACTCAGGTCACACTCCTGCATCCTTATGTGACATATGATCTGAGTTGTCCTGAAAAAATAGATGTTATGGACTGTGATTGTTTTTCAAAAGGAAAAAGCAAAGGTGTGAAACAAAAATCAGTTTCCAGCAGCTGTTGGTGGTAAAGTCTCCAGTGCCCACCACAGCCAGAGAGAAAGGTCAGTGTAAATAAAGTTATTACCATTAATAATATATTGCATTGTTTTTCATCATCCTGTTTTAACAGTGTTGTTTACCTGATACTCACGCAGTCATGAGCACATCAGGACTGATCCAATGTGATTGTAGAATGTCTGCATTTTATGTAGTTTACAAGTGTTTTTGTGCTACCTGTCAAAATCACTTTAAATCATTTTAAATCACTTTAAACCACGTTGTCTTGAAAGGTGTAAACACTGTTTTATTGACTCCTAATACAATTAGCATTTCTATAGATTTTAAAATTAGAAATGTTTATAGTATTATACGGCAAGTTTTTTAGAGTATATACTAACCGTTAACGTTCATGTTACTAACCTGTCTGTTCTGCCTTTTTGTTATTTTTGTTTTTGTATGTAAGCTGCTGAATATTTTGAATTTCCCTCGGGATTAATAAAGCGTCTGTCGGTCCAGTCGTCGGATCCTCTTAATCCTCATCAGGGTCATGGGGGGCTGGAGTCTATCCCAGCTGACTGAGGGTGAAGGCAGGGGACACCTGGACAGGTAACAGTCTATCACAGGTTCACCTGGACAGGTAACTGTATCAAAGGGCTACACATAGAGACAAACATTCACACCTATGGACAGTTTAGAATCACCAATTGACCTCAGCATGTTTCTGGACTGTAAGAGAACCTGGAGGAAACCCACGCATGTACAGGAGAACATGGAGACTCCATGCAGGAAGATCCCAGGAAGGCTGGGACACAAACGAGGATCTTCTAGCTGTGAGGCGACGGAGCTAACCACCAAGCTACTGTGCAGCCTGCTGCTACTATTGTTTTTTTTATTGTCTAATATTCAGATTATTGTCCTGATGAGTCAGAAAATTGGTTAAAAAAAATATGGGATGCCAGATTGAACAGGCCAAAAACCTGAATATATTGAATTTGTAATAGTAACGACAACAACCTGGTTGTGTCACATTTCTGTGCGTTACAAAATGTGTTAGATGGGGAATAATAAGAATTACTATGATGTCAAAAACGTACAGAGGAAGGAGAAAATGAGATTGAAAACCTAAATGCAGGATCTAAAATCATAAAGTGGACATAAATGCTTTCTTACAGTGACATAAAAAACTGAAATTACACACATTTGACTTTTTTCTTAAAAAGTGATGCATTAGATGAAATAATTGTCAGAATAATTCAAACCCAATTTGCTGTTGCTGTCAGCTGTTTCGTGTAGGTATTATGTTTGAAAATGAGTTAGAAGACCAAATGCAGTTGTCTTTTGTGCTTTTTTTTAAATTGATTTTTATTTCTAAAAATGTAATTCTCAGTACCTCAGCTAAAATGCTGTGCAATTATGTCTCACTGGGGCATTCAACAGACTCACTGTCACAACAACCACTTGTGATTTCTGCTGTTAAAGTTTTGCAGAGGTTTTAGCTAAGTGTGTGTACATGTGTAATTGTGGTGCATAACCTTTCATGCTTCTGTTTAAATTGCTTGAAGCGGACCAGCGGTCATCAAGCTTTCTATATCAGCAGAACGATGGTGCCGCCGCTGTTTGCTAACATGGTTCACTTTGTGTGTCTCTGCAGGGGGAGGTGGTCCACTGGCTGGCCTGTTGGCTGGACGCAGCCTGCAGGAAGGGCTCCACTCCCACAGTGGGTAAAGGACTGATGGAGGGAGGATCCTTCAGTCGTCCAAACTCAGGTCAGACGCTGGCGCCTCTGCAGGACAATAATCCAGTAAAACCTGGCTCTGAATACGGTCCAATGCAGAAAAACACTCAACGATTTTAAATAACTACCGTAATTTCCGGACTATAAGCCGCTACTTTTTTTCTCACGCTTTGAACCCTGCGGCTTATACAACGATGCGGCTAATGTATAGATTTTTACGTGCGAGCTTCATGCCGTCAATACATTTAGCCTCGTCACATCAGACCAATAAAATTACCGAACAGGTCACAGTGGACCAATGAAACTGTTCGAATTAAATCAAACACACACACACTAAATTCTTCAAATCAGTCATTTTGCGCTTCATGCACACACCCTCATCATGGAAAACACACAAAGAAATGCATATGATGCAGCTGTTGCAGGCCGAGTCTGCTCTCCTTTACCCTCGGCAGGTTGCGGTGTGTGAGTGTGACGTGAGGAGGAGCGCTGCAGGTATGTGTGTGTGTTGCAGAGATGAGTGTGGAAGCGGAGGCATAGTGAGATGCACCATGATGATATAGCCAGTTATACAGGACAAGAGTGGGAAGCCAGTGCACGTGGACAGTTGCTGTGGGTTCAATAAAGTGCCTCATTCTCCCCCTGAAAAGTTTGTCCGGACTTGTATCTGGCGGCTACCATTAACGAGCCCCGCTAAGCTAAGCCGGCTAGCGCTACCCGAGGCTGTCCAACCGCTAAGCTAAGCGGGCTAGCGCTACCCGAGGCTGTCCAACCGCTAAGCTAAGCGGGCTAGCGCTACCCGAGGCTGTCCAACCGCTAAGCTAAGCGGGCTAGCGCTACCCGAGGCTGCCCAACCGCTAAGCTAAGCGGGCTAGCGCTACCCGAGGCTGTCCAACCGCTAAGCTAAGCGGGCTAGCGCTACCCGAGGCTGTCCAACCGCTAAGCTAAGCGGGCTAGCGCTACCCGAGGCTGCCCAACCGCTAAGCTAAGCGGGCTAGCGCTACCCGAGGCTGCCCAACCGCTAAGCTAAGCGGGCTAGCGCTACCCGAGGCTGCCCAACCGCGGTTCGGCGGCCGGCAGAATCGGGTCGGAAACACAGTTTTTAAGTTAAAGGCCTGTCGAAGAAGGAAATAGAGCGTAAGCTTGATATCAATGAATCAATGGTGAGACGTTGGAGTCGGCCGCGTGAACTGACTCAATGCGTTTTACTGCGATGTTAGAGGCACTGTTCGGAAAAAGCATACTTTGATTAAAAGTTTAAAATAATAATAATAATAATCTTTCTGTGTAAATATCTCATGTTACAACGTGGACACCTGCGGCTTATAGTCAGGTGCGGCTTGTATATGTTCAAAACTTTTTTTCTTTTTAAATTTAGTGGGTGAGGCTTATATTCCGGTGCGCTCAATAGTCCGGAAATTACGGTAATGGATTCTGGTTAAATGTCTTTTATTCTTTTAAAGCTGTGTAATCCTTCAAACTACTGGGTCATGAACTACGTGTTTGCAAACTCAGGCTTTGCCAAAGTGAGTTGAAAAATGTCAGCAGTTGTTCAGTGAGTTATTTTAAACAGGAGCCAGTGAACAAGCACAGTAGACCTGTTTTTATATCTCCTCTTTGTCTGTGTCACAGAGCTACCTCAGGTTATAAACATTTCTCAGAGAGCCCATAGTGTACACTTTTAGAGGTTCCGAATTGATTTTGTGGGTCGAGTAGAATGTTTACAAGTATTCATTTTCAAACAACACATTATTTTAACATGAGTATTGGGATGTAGCAGCAGCAGCAGAAGAAGCTGCTCATTCTTTGTTTGAGCCACCAGCCACCAGGCAGGCGTTTTGTGTTACAGGGTGATGTAGATCAGTAACAGAAGAAATAACTGCACTCTGAATGAGATATTGTGGTATGATGATAACAACAGAGCAGCCCCTTATTCATATGATTTCTGAAAACAGAAATATGTGAACTGGTGATCCCAACACAAGAATGATCCAGGATTAGAAAACGAATGCGTTTAACCTGCTGTCTTTAGATGCTCTGCCAAGGTGGTTGTTGAGTTGTGATATTAAAAAGTTTTTTGCAAAGTTTATCTTCGATTTTAACAAAAATGCAACCACACCGTCAAGATGACTTCTTTGACTTGGTATCAGACTATTTAGTTCAGCCACTGAACTGAAAATGTAGAATAAACAGAAATGAAAGAGCCCAGCTGCTGTGTTTTCCTGTTCTTTTTTAGACTTGTCGTTCTTTAACATAGTTTCATTCTTAAACCTACTGCTGAGTTTTTCTTATCTTAAAATGGATGTTTGACCACACACAGCAGTGAGCATGACTGATAAAATGCTGTAGAGTGAATTAATCTGACAAAAATCTGAGTATTTTTCTGTTTTTTCTCACTATTCAGTAACAGACACATCAATAATGCTTGAGTACTTGGAACCCAAAATGTGAAAATGGATTTCATACTAAGTTCTGTTATTATTTTCCTTTGGTGCCTGCTCAAACCTCTTTGGATGGTGTAAAACAGTTCTCACTGCAAGGAAACCCTTGTTTTTATTATTTTACAGTGGAAAGTTAGTTGCTTTGTGTGAATGCTTTTTGACACTTGTGTCTGTTGAGCAGGTTCGGTTTTTGAGATAGAAAACAAACTACTACTTTCCAATTAAGCTGTTTATTTTCTGCCATCAGTGTCTCAAAAGAATCTTGATCAAGGACCTTTTCTGTCTGGAACAGCCTCCCAGAAAATGAGAAAGTCTGATATGAACAGAACATTTTATACCGTATTGTGAAATGTGATTGGTTATTGAACACAAACATATCATTCAAATATTGAACAGTGATTGGCTAAAGGTGGGGATAACCGTGGTGTAGACTTAGCTCTCCCATTGGTTGGTGCACAGATACGTCCATATCTCTGGCACACGATTCATCCAATCTCCAGGAACCATCCTGTAAAAGAACCTCCTAGAACCCTCTTCCCTCTCTCTACCTGTCAGTCTTATTCCTCTGTTAACTGAGATGTGATGCAGCTGCTGGTGGTGTCTCAAAGGGAGGATTATTATGGTTTCCACTCTGAAACAACCTTGAGTTTAGCGGTTTCAGTAAAATTAGTTGTTATATTATAAGGACATAGGAATGTGCTGTGTGTGTGAAAACACTCTTTGTACTGGTGTGTGTGTGTGTGTGTGTGTGTGTGTGTGTGTGTGTGTGTGTGTGTGTGTGTGTGTGTGTGTGTGTGTGTGTGTGTGTGTGTGTGTGTGTGTGTGTGTGTGTGTGTGTGCAGCTGTAGCTTTCCAGCCTGACCTGTGTGTATCCATCATGTATTTAACCCTTCAGAGCCTGGGGTTAATGCTCTCTCTCTATTCAGGTCAACACAACTCATGCATTAATTACACAACAAGTGGTTATTAATATCAATATTGTATTACTCACATGTGACATCAAGTTCAGTGTTCAGCTAGCAGTGCCTTAAAAAATAAATCCTAACATGTCCTTGTCTCAGTCTGATCCAGTTCTTCTCCAAGATGAGGAAGTGGGCCGACATTCCGACCTCTCGCAGGACTTCAGGCTACAAATGGATCGGCTGGAGCGAAACTTTGAGGTCTCCACCGTGATCTTCCGCAAGTTTGATGTCTTGATTTAGGAGTAAGAGACTTCCTTTTTGTCCAAACCATTTGACTGCAACTAATGTATGACAGCTAATTTTTTACACTAACGTATTAGAGCTAATGCTTATCATCAATTGTACTGTTAGATCTAATGTGCTACAGCTAATGAAGCCCGAGTGTTGACCAAATGACCAGCGAGATATATATATATATATATATATATATCTCGCTCGTCATTAATTTCAGTTATTTAAACTTCTTAGATGGTTGTTCAATAACATTTTTCAGTGACAGTTCTGATCATCATCAAGGTGATGTTTGACAGTTTCTTTGTCATTTTCTGAACTAAATGACATTAATCCCTCTCTGCAGCTGATCCCAGTGGAGCTTCTACCATCTGTTTCTCATCAACCAGTTCCTCTATCAGACATGCAGCTCCACATTTATTAGAAACTCACTGTTATCTCTGTAATCTCTTTATTTTCCAGTCCTGCCTGTATTTAATTACAACCTTGTTCCATTCAGAACATTTAAATACATTTTCTTTCACCATCCAATCAGTGTTTATTATCACAGTGACAAGAGAAAATGTTTCACTTTCTAGATATTTAATAAAATGTTTAGTTAAATATGTTTCGCATTAACAAATGATGTGAGTCGTTTCTGTTTCTACTCTGGTCTTGTCTTTCTTTTAATCTGTTGGACATGGTTCTGTGACGTTTAAAGTGAAATCAGGTGGAAGCAGACCTGAGCTAAACTCTACTGATGACTGAATCAGAAGAAGTCCTGACCTCGTTGATCTCCCCTCAGGTCAGTTCAGGACGGGATCGGATCAGCGCTACACGGTTCTGGAGCTGCCGTTCCTCGGCCGCTCCCTGAGCCTGCAGGTGGTTCTACCCAGCGAGAGGAAGACGCTACTGTCCTCCCTGGAGGCTCAGCTCACACAGCGCCACCTAGCGTCCTGGGACACCGGCCTGCGCAGAACCAGGATGGACATCTTCCTCCCAAGGTAGAGAACAATGCTTCAGGATTAGAGACCGGTTCAGGACTTGCAGACTCTTCATGAGGCTCGGTTCATAAACATGGATCTTCTTCTGGTGTTTCCAGATTCAGAATGCAGAACAAGTTCAACCTGAGGTCGGTGCTCCCCGCTATGGGCATCAGCGACGCCTTCAACCCCACAGCAGCCGACTTCACCGGGATCTCAGGTCAGTCCATCAGTTCATAAACATCCAGGATGTCCTTCAGGTTTAATCCCAGGTTCTTCAGGTATCTGACAGTTTGTTCCTTCTGTAGTGGAGGAGGGTCTCTATGTGTCTGATGCCTTCCATGAAGTCAGGATAGAAGTCACGGAGGACGGGACCAAAGCAGCTGCTGCTACTGGTGATAATATGATAGATATTAATATAACAAATAGATATTAATCCTACTGTTGTCCTCATTTACGGGCACCAAAAAATATTGTTTCCTTGTCTGAAAAAAAATCCAAAAATTCAGCAAAAAAATTCCCCGAATTTCTGAAAATTTGCAAAAGCTTCAGAAGAAAACTCCAATAATTCCTTAGAAGTTTCCCTTAAAAGTTTTATTTTAAAATAGTCCCCCAGATTTGGCAAGAAAATTCTTGTAAATATTTTCAAGAAATGAGTAAAAATATTCCAAAAAAAATCTATCTAAAGTGATTATATACATATATATCAGTAAAACTTCTAATATTGTCTTTAAGTACATTCACAAAAAAATCAACCAAAATCCAGTGAAATTCGCTGGATTTTGGTTGATTTTTTTTATTTTTTTTTTGTGAATGTTGTTCAGAAACATTTTTAACATTTCTTTCTTTTCCACCAAAAAAATGTTCAACAATTTCCCCAAAATGTTGAAAATGTGGACATCAGAAGTTTCACTGTGAAAATATTTTTTTCCCCACATTTTCAAAATTTAAAACAGGTCAATTTTGACCCGCAGGACGACACGAGGGTTAATAGAACAGAACAAACCAACTGTCTAAAGTTTCTAAAACATGATTTTCTATCCCTGCAGCGATGGTCCTCCTCAGAAGATCCCGAGCTCCAGTTTTCAAAGCAGATCGGCCGTTCTTATTTCTACTGCGACAGGTTCACACAGGTATTTACTTCACATCATACAGATGTTTTCAATGTTTTAGTCTAGAAAAGCACCCTAGTCAGGGTATGCTGTTTGACATTTTAGTTTTAGTATGAAAATAAATAGATCTTTGAATGAGTTGCACTGATCAGACACCATAGAAATACTCAGTGGAGCAGAAAGGTTTGAGCTGAGCATCAACAGGTGACCTATCCTTGAGCTCCTGGAGCTGAAGCTTTGGAACACATGTGGGAATTACTCCTGTTGGACCTTCTCTTGTGTAGTCAGAAGTTTAAAAATGAAATTAATAAATAATCTGTTTCTGTTCTGTGATTCATGTTCAGTGGTGAAATAAAAAAAGCATCCAGGAAACTTTTCTACATTGATGCAACGTTTCCCAGAGCTTCATCTGATGACCTGAAACAGAAGTGACCTGCTGATGGAGGACCTGTTGAAGAACCCTATCGCTGTAACTGATGAAGATACAGATAAAGGTTTTCCTGTCAGGTGTAACTGATGATGATGAAGGTTTTCCTGTCAGGTGTAACTGATGATGATGAAGGTTTTCCTGTCAGGTGTAACTGATGAAGGTGACGATGGGGGACCCTGACGGGGTGAGCTGGTGTTTTCATTTGCACAGCTGACTTCCCCTCTTGGACGTCCCTTAGTTCTGCCCTAGTTCTGCTGCTATAGGTCTAGGCTGCTGGAGGACCTCTCTGGATGCACTGAGCCCTTCTCTATCTAGCATTATATTTAATATATATATACCATTATTGCATTACACTCACTCTGTTTCTCCCGGTGTCCTTTCTCCGAGTGTCCCTGATCCCAGAGCTGGATGCTTCAGATCTGTGGTGGTTCTCCCACAATAATATATACAAGAATGAAGAATGAAAAATGAATAACTACAGTATGACTACACTATAAGTGACAGCAGCATAAAGTGGCTTGTGGAATAAATGTAAATGTAAAAGTGCAGAAAATGCCAGCAGTGTAAGGAGTTGTGGAGATTTTCTCAAAACAGGTGAGTCCTGTGAATATGACCAAAATATGAGATCAAACTAGCAGAAATATGTACAAAATGACCAAAATATGATTGGTTGATAATGTATCAGTGTTATTGATTATTGATCGGTTGCAGGGACAGAGATTTGTGTCTGAGTCTCTGCTGTCATCTAATCTCTCATGTAAGATCATGTCACAGGAGAGGGCGCTACTGACCTCTTGTGGACACAGGCGGTAACGACACTGCTCTGATAAGGATCACTTTACCCACTGTGGGAAAAGTTCACCGAGCTGCTTCACTGAGGAGAGTCTTTTAGTTTTCAGATAATATGATGGTGAAGAAAATGTGTTACTGCAGTAAAGATTCCACTGAATTATTATTTGATCCATGATCCACTCAGTTCTTCTCCAGTTTGTTGCTGCGGTCCGGTGAACAGGTGAGCTCCAGGTGAACAGGTGATGTCCGCAGCAGGTCAGGCTGTGATTGGAGCAGTAAAACTCATCTACATTAAATTAAATGATATGCTAATGTAGATGCACTCATGTGACATAAAGTGTACGAGGTTTAGAGCCAGGATTTTTAACTTTTGTATCTCTGTGTCCCCCCCCGCTGACCTGAGCAGGTGGTACGTTCCACTCAGATACACCTGCGGGATCAGACCACCAACACACACGCCGCACCGCTGCAGTTTATTTAACCTTCACGTAGTTTTATCTATCTTTTCATGGTTTCTTCATCTTTGAATGAATATTTTTGGCACGAAATGTGAACTTTTTGAAGGAACGTCGGGGAGTTTGTTGGAAGATTCAGGTGAGAGGAAACAGAAGTAGGATGTTAGACAGGATTGATCTGCTGTCGTATCTTCATTCACTGATGCTGTTGCTGTGAACTCAGAGCTTTCTACCCATTTCTACCCTAACCCTATTACCAATAACAATTCCTTAAAATTCAGATTTTGTATTTAATATCAAACCAAGGGTTGTACTATGACAGTCAGGAGACAAGTGATTGCAGCAGCGAGTTTGGTGACACTACAGTACACAAGAGTGAAGTTAATGAATTTTATTACCAAGAAAAATTATTTAAAATTCAAATTTTGTACTTAATATCAAACCAAGAGTTGTAGTATGACCAGCAGGAGACAATTGAAGGCTCCAGTGATTTTGGTGGCACTACAGTAAACGAGGGAAGTTATTGAATTTTATGACGAATAAAATAAGAATATTAAAATAATGAAAATTCCTTTACATTCAGATTTTGTATTTAGTATCAAACCAAGACTTGTAGTATGACCAGCAGGAGACAATTGATGACTCCAATGATTTTGGTGACGCTATAGTAAACAAGAGGGAAGTTATTGAATTTTATGAAATGTTTAATCTTGTGTCAAATTTATGTCTTTTTTCTTTTAACATTGATGTAACCTAACACATCTTTGGCCTGCTCTGGGACTACAGGTGGAAATTAGCACTTGTGCTATAACCTGGCATAATGCATCTCTCCCCACAGGGTTAATGTTGTTTATGCGCTGTCCCATGGATCAAATAAATAAATAATTAAATTAAATGAAATGACGAATAAAATAGTACTAAAATAATAAAAATTCCTTTAAATTCAGATTTTGTATTTAGTATCAAACCAAGACTTGTAGTATGACCAGCAGGAGACAATTGAAGACTCCAATGATTTTGGTGACGCTACAGTAAACAAGAGGGAAGTTATTGAATTTTATGACTAATAAAACAATATTAAAATCATGAAAATTTCTTAAAATTCAGATTTTGTATTTAATATCAAACCAAGTGTTGTAGTATGACCAGCAGGAGACAATTGAAGACTCCAATGATTTTGGTGGCACTACAGTAAACAAGAGGGAAGTTATTGAATTTTATTACTAATAAAACAATATTAAAATAATGAAAAAATCTTAAAATTCAGATTTTGTATTTAGTATCAAACCAAGACTTGTAGTATGACCAGCAGAAGCCAATTGAAGGCTCCAGTGATTTTGGTGACACTACAGTAAACAAGAGGGAAGTTATTGAATTTTATGATGACTAAAATAATAATATTAAAAACATGAAAATTTCTTAAAATTCAGATTTTGTATTTAGTATCAAACCAAGACTTGTAGTATGACCAGCAGGAGACAATTGAAGACTCCAATGATTTTGGTGGCACTACAGTAAACAAGAGGGAAGTTATTGAATTTATTACTAATAAAATAATGAAAATTACTTTAAATTCAGATTTTGTATTTAATATCAAACCAAGTGTTGTAGTATGACCAGCGGGAGACAATTGATGACTCCAATGATTTTGGTGACACTACAGTAAACAAGAGGAAAGTTATTGAATTTTATTACTAATCAAACAATATTAAAATAATGAAAAAATCTTAAAATTCAGATTTTGTATTTAGTATCAAACCAAGACTTGTAGTATGACCAGCAGGAGACAATTGAAGACTCCAATGATTTTGGTGACGCTACAGTAAACAAGAGGAAAGTTATTGAATTTTATGAAATGTTTAATGTTGTGTCAAATTTGTGTCTTTTTTCTTTTAACATTGATGTAACCTAACACATCTTTGGCCTGCTCTGGGACTACAGGTGGAAATTAGCACTTGTGCTATAACCTGGCATAATGCATCTCTCTCCAAAGGGTTAATGTTGTTTATGCGCTGTCCCATGGATCAAATAAATAAATAAATGAAATGAAATGAAATGACGAATAAAATAGTACTAAAACAATAAAAATTCCTTTAAATTCAGATTTTGTATTTAGTATCAAACCAAGACTTGTAGTATGACCAGCAGGAGACAATTGAAGACTCCAATGATTTTGGTGACACTACAGTAAACAAGAGGGAAGTTATTGAATTTATTCTAATAAAACAATATTAAAATAATGAAAAAATCCTTTAAATTCAGATTTTGTATTTAGTGTCAAACCAAGACTTGTAGTATGACCAGCAGGAGACAATTGAAGACTCCAATGATTTTGGTGACACTACAGTAAACAAGAGGGAAGTTATTGAATTTATTCTAATAAAACAATATTAAAATAATGAAAAAATCCTTTAAATTCAGATTTTGTATTTAGTGTCAAACCAAGACTTGTAGTATGACCAGCAGGAAACATTTGAAGACTCCAATGATTTTGGTGACGCTACAGTAAACAAGAGGGAAGTTATTGAATTTTATGAAATGTTTAATCTTGTATCAAATTTATGTCTTTTGTCTTTTAACATTGATGTAACCTAACACATCTTTGGCCTGCTCTGGGACTACAGGTGGAAATTAGCACTTGTGCTATAACCTGGCATAATGCATCTCTCCCCACAGGGTTAATGTTGTTTATGCGCTGTCCCATGGATCAAATAAATAAATAAATTAAATTAAATGATGAATAAAATAGTTCTAAAATAATGAAAAAATCCTTTAAATTCAGATTTTGTATTTAGTGTCAAACCAAGACTTGTAGTATGACCAGCAGGAGACAATTGAAGACTCCAATGATTTTGGTGACGCTACAGTAAACAAGAGGAAAGTTATTGAATTTTATGACTAATAAAACAATATTAAAATCATGAAAATTTCTTAAAATTCAGATTTTGTATTTAATATCAAACCAAGACTTGTAGTATGACCAGCAGGAGACAATTGAAGACTCCAATGATTTTGGTGACACTACAGTAAACAAGAGGAAAGTTATTGAATTTTATGATGACTAAAATAATATTAAAATCATGAAAATTTCTTAAAATTCAGATTTTGTATTTAATATCAAACCAAGTGTTGTAGTATGACCAGCAGAAGACAATTGATGACTCCAATGATTTTGGTGGCACTACAGTAAACAAGAGGAAAGTTATTGAATTTTATGAAATGTTTAATGTTGTGTCAAATTTGTGTCTTTTTTCTTTTAACATTGATGTAACCTAACACATCTTTGGCCTGCTCTGGGACTGCAGGTGGAAATTAGCACTTGTGCTATAACCTGGCATCATGCATCTCTCTCCACAGGGTTAATGTTGTTTATGCGCTGTCCCATGGATCAAATAAATAAATTAATTAAATGAAATGAAATGATGAATAAAGTAGGACTAAAATAATAAAAATTCCTTTAAATTCAGATTTTGTATTTAGTATCAAACCAAGACTTGTAGTATGACCAGCAGGAGACAATTGAAGACTCCAATTATTTTGGTGACGCTACAGTAAACAAGAGGGAAGTTATTGAATTTATTACTAATAAAATCATGAAAATTTCTTAAAATTCAGATTTTGTATTTAATATCAAACCAAGTGTTGTAGTATGACCAGCAGGAGACAATTGATGACTCCAATGATTTTGGTGGCACTACAGTAAACAAGAGGGAAGTTATTGAATTTTATTACTAATAAAACAATCTTAAAATAATGAAAAAATCTTAAAATTCAGATTTTGTATTTATTATCAAACCAAGACTTGTAGTATGACCAGCAGAAGCCAACTGAAGGCTACGGTGATTTTGGTGACACTACAGTAAACAAGAGGGAAGTTATTGAGTTTTATGATGACTAAAATAATAATATTAAAACCATGAAAATTCCTTTAAATTCAGATTTTGTATTTAGTGTCAAACCAAGACTTGTAGTATGACCAGCAGGAGACAATTGAAGACTCCAATGATTTTGGTGGCACTACAGTAAACAAGAGGGAAGTTATTGAATTTTATGACTAATAAAATAATACTAAAATAATAAAAATTCCTTTAAATTCAGATTTTGTATTTATTATCAAACCAAGACTTGTAGTATGACCAGCAGGAGACAGTTGAAGACTCCAATGATTTTGGTGGCACTACAGTAAACAAGAGGGAAGTTATTGAATTTATTACTAATAAAATAATGAAAATTACTTTAAATTCAGATTTTGTATTTAATATCAAACCAAGTGTTGTAGTATGACCAGCGGGAGACAATTGATGACTCCAATGATTTTGGTGACACTACAGTAAACAAGAGGAAAGTTATTGAATTTTATTACTAATCAAACAATATTAAAATAATGAAAAAATCTTAAAATTCAGATTTTGTATTTAGTATCAAACCAAGACTTGTAGTATGACCAGCAGGAGACAATTGAAGACTCCAATGATTTTGGTGACGCTACAGTAAACAAGAGGAAAGTTATTGAATTTTATGAAATGTTTAATGTTGTGTCAAATTTGTGTCTTTTTTCTTTTAACATTGATGTAACCTAACACATCTTTGGCCTGCTCTGGGACTGCAGGTGGAAATTAGCACTTGTGCTATAACCTGGCATAATGCATCTCTCTCCAAAGGGTTAATGTTGTTTATGCGCTGTCCCATGGATCAAATAAATAAATAAATGAAATGAAATGAAATGACGAATAAAATAGTACTAAAACAATAAAAATTCCTTTAAATTCAGATTTTGTATTTAGTATCAAACCAAGACTTGTAGTATGACCAGCAGGAGACAATTGAAGACTCCAATGATTTTGGTGACACTACAGTAAACAAGAGGGAAGTTATTGAATTTATTCTAATAAAACAATATTAAAATAATGAAAAAATCCTTTAAATTCAGATTTTGTATTTAGTGTCAAACCAAGACTTGTAGTATGACCAGCAGGAGACAATTGAAGACTCCAATGATTTTGGTGACACTACAGTAAACAAGAGGGAAGTTATTGAATTTATTCTAATAAAACAATATTAAAATAATGAAAAAATCCTTTAAATTCAGATTTTGTATTTAGTGTCAAACCAAGACTTGTAGTATGACCAGCAGGAAACATTTGAAGACTCCAATGATTTTGGTGACGCTACAGTAAACAAGAGGGAAGTTATTGAATTTTATGAAATGTTTAATCTTGTATCAAATTTATGTCTTTTGTCTTTTAACATTGATGTAACCTAACACATCTTTGGCCTGCTCTGGGACTACAGGTGGAAATTAGCACTTGTGCTATAACCTGGCATAATGCATCTCTCCCCACAGGGTTAATGTTGTTTATGCGCTGTCCCATGGATCAAATAAATAAATAAATTAAATTAAATTAAATGATGAATAAAATAGTTCTAAAATAATGAAAAAATCCTTTAAATTCAGATTTTGTATTTAGTGTCAAACCAAGACTTGTAGTATGACCAGCAGGAGACAATTGAAGACTCCAATGATTTTGGTGACGCTACAGTAAACAAGAGGAAAGTTATTGAATTTTATGACTAATAAAACAATATTAAAATCATGAAAATTTCTTAAAATTCAGATTTTGTATTTAATATCAAACCAAGACTTGTAGTATGACCAGCAGGAGACAATTGAAGACTCCAATGATTTTGGTGACACTACAGTAAACAAGAGGAAAGTTATTGAATTTTATGATGACTAAAATAATATTAAAATCATGAAAATTTCTTAAAATTCAGATTTTGTATTTAATATCAAACCAAGTGTTGTAGTATGACCAGCAGAAGACAATTGAAGACTCCAATGATTTTGGTGGCACTACAGTAAACAAGAGGAAAGTTATTGAATTTTATGAAATGTTTAATGTTGTGTCAAATTTGTGTCTTTTTTCTTTTAACATTGATGTAACCTAACACATCTTTGGCCTGCTCTGGGACTGCAGGTGGAAATTAGCACTTGTGCTATAACCTGGCATCATGCATCTCTCTCCACAGGGTTAATGTTGTTTATGCGCTGTC